>RAOM01000183.1:0-28030 GCA_009805225.1 Neurospora sp. LNF1-1 | reverse complement strand
CAACTCTGTCTTGCTCGCTTCGAATTCCATCCCTCGCTCGCTTGCCCATTCGGCACAGACCTCCCAAGCAGCTTGGAGAGTTCTGCAGTTCTCCTCAGTCGTCTTTGCTACCGCCAGGATATTCGTGTCATCGGCAAACCCGACGGTAAGAAAATAGGAAATAGGTTAAATATTTAATAAAAGTTATTAAGGACTTTTCGAAGGTGTAGTAAGATAGCGGTATAATAGAAATGGAGGAGAAAGATATGATAAAAGTACTATTAATAGAGGGAAAGTAAAATTAGAAGACTAATTTAAAAATATACCCCTTAAATTATAAAAATAAAAAAGTAGTAAATAAAATCTTTAATAAATTTTATACTTAAGGGAAAATAGATTAGTAGATAGAAGCTACTACCTTTTTTTATTTAGTCTTCGTAGTATAGAGTATAATTTACGGCGAATAAAAAGGAAGAGTAATAATAGACCTAAGTGTCACGGCGACGCATTTCACCACTACGCTATAACGYTCCGTGTTTCCGCAAAAGGATACAAGTAACCGAAGCTGGCAATTCGGTTGCTCAAGTGGTCTTATATAGTTGCGACGGAGGAATGCAAGCCCTTATGCATCAACCGTCACAGGTGTCACGGCGACGCATTTCACCACTACGCTATAACGYTCCGTGTTTCCGCAAAAGGATACAAGTAACCGAAGCTGGCAATTCGGTTGCTCAAGTGGTCTTATATAGTTGCGACGGAGGAATGCAAGCCCTTATGCATCAACCGTCACACTAAGGGCGCTAAATAAGGTATTAGTACTAAATAATTAACTTTTACTACTTTACTTGAAAATTATCGGCGTATTAAAAAGTAAAGTATATATTATTATTATTAGTACGATTTCGTTCTTTATTAATTCGGGGTATAATCGCTATATTAAAATAAACTAACTTTAATAAGCTATAAAAGATTGAAATTCCTAATATTCATTTTAATAGAATATCGGAATTTACTAATATTTATTCAATAGTATATAGATCGATTCCTGGTTAAGTTTATTTACTTTTGTAGAATTTTTATTAATGATATTGTAATTTTTTTGGATACTGTGACGGTTGATGCATAAGGGCTTGCATTCCTCCGTCGCAACTATATAAGACCACTTGAGCAACCGAATTGCCAGCTTCGGTTACTTGTATCCTTTTGCGGAAACACGGARCGTTATAGCGTAGTGGTGAAATGCGTCGCCGTGACACTGACGGTTGATGCATAAGGGCTTGCATTCCTCCGTCGCAACTATATAAGACCACTTGAGCAACCGAATTGCCAGCTTCGGTTACTTGTATCCTTTTGCGGAAACACGGAACGTTATAGCGTAGTGGTGAAATGCGTCGCCGTGACACTTATTATATATCTACTAACTTTATAATAAAGGTAAAAATTAAACATATAGCGCTTATCTTTTTCTTTTTAAGAGATTTATTTAATTCGTTTAAAATTATTAATAGGGTTTCCTTTCGTTTTAATATAATTTATTAATATATATAAATTTCCGTTTATATCTTTAGGGTAGTCGTCCTTAAGAGTAAGGTTATATCGGGGTATAGAATTCTAACGTTAGCTTCCGCGATTCCTATTATTATTATAGCGCAAATTTCTAAAGGCTTTATTAATTTCGAATTTTCTAAATAATATGTTTCAACTATTCGACGTATAAATTATAAATTACGGGCATACTGTTATGAACTTAAGCGATATAAGGGTCGCCCAAGCCGTCGGGACCCGACAGCCTCACCTAAGGTGGATAGTGTAACCTTAAAGCTAGGATTGAACTAGAAGGCATATTAAAAGTGTTTATTATAGAAAAGGGCTTACTAGTAAGCTAGTGCTTATAATGAGCCGGTGCTTACGAGTAAGCTAGGGCTTATAGTAAGCTAATAATACTATCGTAAATAAATATTACTAAAGTAAGTGGAAGGCAAGGGATTAGAAGTATAAAAAGACGATTAGAGAATTTAAATTATTAGATAGTTCGGTGGTAGTCAATTGATTATTATTACCGAGATAAGTATAACGCAAATATATTAATTATAAACCTTTTAACTTTAGTAAACAATTTTAATAATTATTATCTTTAGTTGTTTTATTTAGGCAAATTAAATTACCGTTCGTTATACGTTAACTACTCCCTTTAGCCTTTCTTGGATAATATTGAAACTATCCCTACTTTATTATATCTTCTTATATCGAATTAATTAACGCTGCGGAGGGCGATATTGCGGATGTTAGCTTTACCGCCCATCTCCTCTAGGAATTATAAAACCGAATTCTATAATTCGAAAAATAGTTTAAAATTTAAACCGAACTTAACGACGGAAGCCCCGGAAACGATAACCTGGTGGATCCTTTAGCTGAAGGACTAATTCTCCCTAAGAAAAACGTTAAAATTAAAGCTCCTAATAAATTTAGAGGATAATAGGATAAATTATAAGGCTTTCTCTTATAATTATATATTTACCTCGATTATTACCCCGAAAGCTTCCTTATAGAGACCGATAAAATTATTTTTACCGGAACCTATCTTAAGRTAGAGTATTTACTTAATATAAATTTATTCTCTAAGATTAATATAATTATAAAGAGTAATTTAAAGATAGTATTAAGTAATTTATAACGAGCTTTTAAAATTTCGTTAACGCTCTAAACGGTATATTTGGAAAATAGAATAAAGAATTGCGAGCTTAGGAAAAACTCCTCTATCTTTGTTAAACTACGTTAATATCAGCGTATATTATTACTTTTAAATAATATATAATTAAAAATTGATTTAATAACGAGAATCTTATATAAATATTCTATTAAAGTTTGAAGAACTTTATTAAAAATGAGTTATATAAAGAAGATTAACCTTTTAATATCGACGATTATATAGCCTATGCTATTTATATTAACAATCGCCTATAGTAATATAATTAAGAACGTTATAACCCGCCGCTTTGATATTAATAAGCTCTATACTAAATAAATTTCAAATAAAAACGTAATTAGACTAAAAATAATACATAGGATAATAGAAGAGATTTAATAAATATTAGCGCTATATAGCCCGATAAAGGACGGCGTAATATATTATAAATTAAATATTTCAATTATAGTAAAAAGAGGTATATAAAAAAGGACTATCGTACCTCTAAGTAATTAAAATAGAAGAAGGCAGAAGCCGCTATAATAGAGAGAATTAGGGTAATCGAAATCGCTAGCGTTAAATATAATTAGGACGATTTGGAAAATCCTATAAATAGGGCTATAAATTACAATTTAGAAGTATAATAGAATATTAACGACGGATTCGACTAAGAAGATTTTAAGTAAGAGGGTTTACGGGAAGAACTACCCTACGTATAAACGTACTGGGTATTAATATAGAAAGAAATTAATAATATCGCTATTATCGACCGAACCCTTCTTGTAGCTATATATATAATATATATTACTCTTCCCCCTATACCCTCTTTGATACCTAAAATCAAAGGAATTAACCCTTAGGATATTATCGATCCGTATTAATATAGGCTACCTAATAACCTCGCCGCCGAATATTAAATAGACCCCTAGAATATTATCGTTATAGGAGCTAAAAGGATGAGAAGTAGGACGACTTTTAGAAGAAGCGAATAATTGTTATCGAAGGGGAGCCGTAAATCTCTTAAAAGGATATTTCTAAACGGGTAGGAGCTTACCAACTAATCGAAGGAGATATAGCTTAAATATACTTATTCTATTGTTTATATTATTAAATATTATAATTCTTATATATTATAGGAAGCTACTATAAATATTATAAAAAGAAGCGGGATAATCGCTTTTAACCTACTAGAAAATTAGATATTTAAGGATAGCCTAGGTTAATTACTCGTACTTCTAACCGGGGCAGCCCCTAAATTACGCTTATTATCGATAAATAGTTCGCATTTAATTTACGCCCCTTCGGGAAGTAGAACGAATAGCTATTATTTAAGAGACTCGCTACCCGACTACATAATATTTATATTTATATAAGATGGAAAGACGCTAATTACTATTAGAGATAGTACTTAATATCTAGCTACTTTATTTATATAAGGTAGAAAGCCGAGGTTTATAAAGTAGAAGTTAGCTATTATACCTAATAGGCTAATACAATTGGAAATATAGAGGACGAAAAAGCTATATACTTAATATAGTTATAGGAATATAATTCGCTAAATGAACAGGAATTTAAGGAAGAGGACGCTTTTAACGATTATTATTAAAAATTGGAAAACGGCTTAGGGCCTTCAGGAAAGCCTGACGAAAATTAAATCCCTAAATAAAAAGGATTATCCGGCAATATAGGCGTCGGAAAAATAAAATCTAAAATCCCGTAATATTTATAAAGATTATAAGTATAGAAGAAGGGAATAAGGACTAGCGATTTAAAATTGTAGTTTACTAAGGAAATTATTAGATTCTCGTACTAATAGATTCCGAAGTTTAATTAAATATTATTTTACTTAAATTTGTTAACTAATTAAGAATTCCTTAGAAAAAGAAAACGGCTCCTTTTATAGTAAAAGGACCCTTCGAAATACAAACCGTAAAAAGAGAAACGTTATTACTCCCTATCATAATAAAAGGAAAAATAATCGAAATTCATTTCAATATCGTCGATATAAGGTTATCCAAAGATATAATTTTAAGGTACTTATAATATATTATATATAACTTAGATATTGGCTAAAAAGAAGGTAGCCGCTTGCGTTTTAAGACGTACTTAATTATTAATAAGAAACCCGGAGTATAAAAGGAAGCGAACTATAATAGCGTCGTTCCTACGGCTTTATTACAAATAGTATAAGAAGTTATGATTTATATTATTAATAAAAGCGGTAAGGTTACGGAAGAAAGGTTAGTAACGTTAGTAAATGTATTTATAATTAATATTTAATATAAATTTGACTATTATTAGAATTAATAAACGGAAAAGCCGAAAACGGTAATCTTAGTAGAATATTAAGGATATTCGGCTTTCGTTAGTAAATACTTTAAAGGATTATTACTATAAGAATTATAAGACTACGAGATTAAATCTAAGAAAGGAGTTAAATTCAAATTGTTTAAAGTATATTATATTAACGAGAAGTAAAATATAGAGTTAAAGAAGTATTTGGACGAAAATTTGAAATAAAGATATATTCGGGAATTTATATTGCTAATAAAGTACCTTATCCTCTTTATACTGAAAAAGGACGGAAAACTACGATTTTATATTAATTATAAGCAATTAAATTAAGAGATTATAAAAAATAATTAACCTTTACCCTTAATTTCGTATATTCGAAGTTAATTAGCAGGAGTATAATATTTTATTTACTTTAACCTATTTATTACTTATATTTGTATTCGAATTAAAAAAGGAGGCAAATACCTTATTATACCCTTCGGGTTAATTAATATACTTATAATATTTTAATTAGTTATTGACTACGCAATCCAACTTTACTTCGATAAGTCCGCTATCTACTACCTAAATAATATCTTTATTTACTTTAAAACTCTCGCGGAATATAAGAAATACGTAAAAGAAGTATTAGACATACTATACGAATATAAACTCTCTATTAATATAGATAAAAGTGAATTTTATATAAAGGAAACCGTCTTTTTTAGGTATTTAATTTTGAAAAATAAAGTTAGGATAGAATTAAACAAAGTAGAAGCCGTATAAAACTAGTCTATACCTAAGAACGCGATTAAAGTCCGTAGGTTCTTAGGGTTTATTAACTTTTGACATATATTTATACGCGATGATAAGAAGATCACTAAACTATTATACGAATTTACTAAAAAGGACGCCGCTTTTATATAAAAAAAGGAGGAAGAGAAAGCTTTTAAAGCTATTTACAACGCTATTATTATAAATTCTATACTAAAACTCCTCAACCTAAATAAGCTTTTTAAAGTTGAGACCGATGTATTAGATTATATTATCGGAGGATAATTGGAATAACGTGATAATTAAAGAAAATTGCACCTTATAGCTTTCTTCTTGAAGAAATTAGAAGGACCCCGTCGTAATTACTCTATTTATACTAAGAAGCTTCTAATTATTATTAAAATATTCTAAGAATAGAGGCCGTACTTTAGTAGAATTATATATAAAGTATAAATTTATATTAATTATAATAATCTCCGGTACTTTACGATTATAAAGGTGCTTAGTAGCCGCTAAATAAGATAGGCTGAATTCTTATTAGAATTCAACTTCAAAATCAATTATAAGAAGGAACCGGAAAATATTCGAGCCGATATACTTAGCCGAAAAGCCGATTATTTAAAAGACGTAGTAAAAGCCTCTATACTTTTATTTTAGGAATAACTGGACGGATTATTCGTATACCCCTTATAAGAATAGGTAGAATATTATACTATTTATTAAGTTAAGTTATAGGACCCTAATTACTAGGCTATTATCGTTATTCTCGAAGAATAGCGACGGTAAGAGGATAGCCCGGAAGAAGGAATTATCTTCCAAAACAATAAATTATAATATTATAATAAGGTTTATGTTTAGATAGAGTAACGCGAAACGCTTATTGTAGGAATTTATATATTTAAATTAAGAGGATATATAAGTATTATAGAAACTATAATACGGATACGGTAATACTACGACTTTTTAAGAATAAAAACCGAAGTAGCTCGAATATTATAGGTTTATAAATATTATAGTAGGATTAGAGTTGCAAAATATAAACTATACGGATTTTCGAACTTCTAGAAGTTGCGGAAAGGCTATAGAATTCGGTAACGATAAACTTTATTATTAAATTACCCCCGTTTACCGATACCATTATAAGAATTACTTATAATAATATCCTAATAATAGTAAATAAATTAATTAAATAGAGTTACATCCTACCGTATAAGAGAATATAGTTAATAGAGTAATTTGTAAATATAATCTATTGTAATAGAGCTTCGGTATATAAATAGCCAAAGGAATAGATTACGGATAGGGATATTAAATTTGTATTTAAGTTCTAGTAAATATTAATAGTTAAATTCAGTATTAAGAATTAACTCTCTACAACTTATTACTTATAAATAGACGGATAAATAGAAAGGATTAACTAGATTATAAAATAGCGTTTAAGGAATTATATTAACTTTAAATAAAGCGATTAAGTAAAGTTATTACCTACGACGTAATTAATATATAATACTTCCCTTATAGAAATTATAAAGGTTATACCTTTCTTTACAAACTACGGGTATAAGGCAGGGCTCGTAGAAGGACTAGATTCGAATATTCCTAAGGCCGTAGTTAAGGCTGGAAAATTATATATATTATACGACAAACTTAAAATAGAGTTGGAACTCGTATAATAAAAGATAAGCTAGTATTATAATTAAAAAAGGTTCGAAGGACTTCGCTTTAAAGAGAGGGATAAAATCCTTTTATTTATTAAGAACCTTAGGATAAAAAGGCCTACTAAGAAACTCGATAACTGACGAATAGGACTTTTCGAAATTAAGAAAAAGATTTTAAATATAGTATATTAATTAGATATTCCTAATACTATAAAATTAAAATTATACTTATTTTACGTCTCGCTACTAAAACTAGTACTTGAAACCGTATAAGTTAATATACGAACTAATATTGAAAATAAAGAAGAGGAATAAGATATAGAGTAGATTTTGGATTTAAGAGTAGAAGAAGGAAAATTGGAATACCTTATTAAATAGGATGGATTCAGCCTGGAAGATAATATATAGGAGCCTGTTACGAATTTAAATTACCTTAAGAAACTAAAGGAATTCTACTAGAGGAATCCGGATCGGCTAGGGGCGAAGGATTGCCTAACTAGGAAATAGGAAAAAACCTTACGTTTAAAGCCGTCTAATCTATAGGCGCAGAAGTAATAGAAATAAACGTTCCCGCCGGCTACTTTTCTAATAATGATTTATGTTCCTTCTTAATAGCCTTCTTTTCCTCCTTTTAAATTTCTAATTTAATTATCATAATACAAAATATCTTATAAACCTTCGCTACTAATTCTTCTTACCGTCGTTATACTTCAGATAAACGGAGAATATAGTCCTATATTATTTTTATAAACCTTATTTACTCCTATTTCAATTTTTTATTTTCCGTAATTAATCAGGATATTAGAAACTTAACGAGCAGACGGACAAATCGAAATACGAAAATTTATACTCGGAGTTATAATCGACCTCTACATAAAGACGAACGCTACGAACGTACTTATTATATTTGATATTCCTAGGAAACTTCTTATAAATAAATTCATAATCGGAGTAGCGTTTATAAAGTATAATTATAGAATTAAAAAATTCGATATAAGTTAGTAAAATCTACCGTCGAATAAATAATGTAATCGAACGTTTGGAAATATAGTTAGATATAATAGCGAGTATAGAGAAGGAAAAGAAACCTATTATATTTAGCATAACGGAGGGAGCAGTATAGAAATAAAAATAGGCGAATACGTTAGGAAAATTAATAAAGCTATCGAAAACGTTAGCTAAGGAAGGGAGGTATTGTACTACGAATTTAAGCGATATAAGGGTCGCCTAAACCGTTGGGACCTAATAGCCCCGTCTAAAGTAAATAGTATAACTTTAAAGCTAGGATTAGATTAGAAGGCGTATTAAAAATACTTATTATAGAAGAAGGCTTACTAGTAAACTAATACTTATAGTAAGCCGGTATTTAGAAGTAAGCTAAGGCTTATAGTAAGCTAGGTATTTACGGGTAAATTAGAGCTTATAGTAAATTAGGTACTTATAAGTAAGCTCAGGCTCACGGTAAGCTAATAATACTATTGTAAGTAGATACTACTAAGGTAAGTAGAAGGCAAGGAGTTAGAAGTATAAAGGGACGATTGGAGAACTTAAATTATTAAATAGTTCGATAGTAGTTAATTAATTATTATTACCGAGATTAGTATAACGCAAGCATACTTATTATGAACCTTTTAGCTTCACCAAACGACTCTAATAGTTACTACTTTCAATTATCTCATTTAGGTAGATTAGACTACCGTTTGTTATATATACAGACTAAAATTAGTTAATTATATAGTAAATTAGATATAAAGGTTTTTAATTAAATAAATTTAGAGTTGTCTTCTTAAGCGAAATTTTTAACTTTAGTAAAGTTCTCTTCGAAAGTAGAGAATGAATCCGATAAAATTCAATTCCCCTTCTATTTAATATAGCGTAAATAAATAAAAGTAAAACGTTTTTTATTTTTATTACGGAAGACCGCTTTTAAATAAATAAAGAAATCTTCGAGGTTAAATATATTAGTAAACTTTCTGTAGCGCTCAAAAGCTTCCACTTTAAATATTTTATTAATTAATAATATTTTTAATAGTATTAATTACTCAGATCTATTTTTAATAATCGTTCTTACCATTCTTTCTGCTTTATAAAGAAATTTTAATCGAGTTATATAAAAATTAAAGGAGAAAGAGGTCCTATCCTACTTCGGCTAATAATAACTTTTACGTTTAGAATAGTACAGTTAGAGAGCGGTTTTTAATATAGTACCGATTAGAACGCTCTAACCAATAGTAATTATTATAGGGTATTAAAAAATAAGAGAGCTAATAACGGCTTTAATGATTTAAATAAATTTATTATTAATAAAGAGTATTCTAACGAACTCTTCCTTCTCTTTATATAAGCGTTCTTAGCGTTCTACTTCTTTACGTATAGCGGTATATAGGCGGGCTTATACTTCGGCCTACTATTATATAATAGTAATTATAACAAATTTAATTGGTAATCCTTTTACGTTTAATATAATGTATTGTACGTATTGTTGCAATGATAAATTGTTTCGTTCTATTGGGTTTATTTTAATAGAACCTAATATAACGAGGATAGTACGGTTAATATAAGTGCTAGTCGTATAGTTTAATTAAGGTTTTATAAAGATGGAAAAAGCTGTTTGAGAGGCGGTTCTACCGTAAATAAGAGGTTTTATTAGGAGCTGCCACAGCATAGCCACGGCGCCACTGACAGCTCTGGTCGTGAAAACCAGAGCGCCACTGCCCGAACTCTAGCCCTATGACACCTTGCTCAATAATTCCAAAATCGATCAGAATTTTTTGCCCAAACATGCTTGAAATACCCTTGCCGGATCCTGTTCTCAGACCCGGGGTTCCCTCTATAGTTGTCAGAGTGTACAGGGCGCTAGTGTATATTAGGTAGTGGGTTGTCGGGGTGCACGGTCGCTGCGCGCCCTGTTGGACTGCCCCTGTTCGGGGCAGTGGGGAGCGATTTTGTTTTTTTGGGGTAAACCCCCCCCCCAAAAAACCCTTGTGAAAGTGAGGACGAAGTCGTCAGTTCGATTCTGGCTGTGGGCATCGATTGCCTCATGAAGCTCATGATCTTCTCTTTTTGCTGTTTTTCTGGTGATGCCATGGAGTCGTGACTTTTTTTGACAAGTTCCGTCTCTTCACTGGACGGCGGCAGGTGGATTTGTTGGGGCATATATAACCCTAACCCGGAGCTCATTGAATTGTGTCTCCACTCTTTCTTGTCCCCCACCAAAGTCTTCCTTTCTAGGGTATTTAGCAATGGATCTGGCACATCTCTTCTTCTTCCACCAGACCAATCCAACTGTCAATTTCTCCTCATTGGTTCCAACCACGATCTCAATTGGCCTGGCTTTTCCCGCTTTCAACCTCATTGGTTCCCGTTCATTGACATGACAACTTGAAGACTGGAAAGACACAAATTGCTCACAAAGCATCTCATCTTCTCCCTTCCTCCCACATGCATTAATCATAAAGTCACAATGTCCGTCCCCGTTTGTGCCGATTGCTTCAAAGGAACCCTCCGCGGCGACGTCATCCCCACCGGCCACGAGCATGTCATCCACGGACTTCCCACATACATCGCGACCCCGGAGCCCGGGGTAAAACCGCTCGGCACGGTAGTTCTCATTACCGATGCCTTCGGATGGACCCTCCGCAACACGCGCGCCCTAGCTGATTCATACGCAAAACGTGTTCCCTGCCTTGTGTACGTCCCTGACTTCATGGATGGCAAATCTATCTCCCTCTCGCTCATGGCCTCGTTCGTGTCGAAGCCCGACCCCAACTCTCCCTGGCTCATCCGCATCCTGGTTCGATCTTGGAACATCATCAAGGCCGTCCCCGTTGTCCTCCTCTTCCTTTACCGCACCCGTCCATCTGTTGCTTGGCCGCGCGTGCGATCCTTCATCAGCGCTGTGCGGACGACCCCAACAGCGGATGGTGAACCTCCCAAGGTCGGCGTTGCTGGGTTCTGCTGGGGTGGGCTTTATGCCGTGGGCCTTACCAATACTCAAAACCCGGAGAATTGGGCGACGCTTGCTGGTGAAAGGAAGGTTCCGCTGATTGACTGTGCCTTCACTGACCATCCGTCGATGCTCAAATTGCCGAGGCATATCCGTGAGGTGCAGCTTCCGCTCAGCTTGGCGAACGGGGAGGACGATTCGTTTATGGGGAGGGAGAAGATGAAGGAAGTGAATCGTATGTCGGCGAGGGAGATGGAGGGGGCGAATATGCCGGATGCGCATGAGGTTGTGGTGTATCCGGGAGCCAAGCATGGGTTTGCTGTGAGAGGAGATCGGGAGGATCCGTTGCAGAAGGAGAGGGGAGACCAGTCTGAGGATCAGGCTGTGCGTTGGTTCAGCAAATGGTTTGGACGTAATGTGGCCAAAGAGGTCTGAGTTTCTGAGATAAACCTGTGGTCGGCGCCGCGGCTGTTTGGTGAGTGGTGCCTGTTCCTTCCACTCTGCGGCTAACACTGCCACGTGCTTGTGCTTGGGATATCTGCCGTGGGGACCGTTACCGGGAGGCTCTGCGCGTTTCAGCCGTGCGTGTTCTGTAGCTCTTCGCGGACCTTCCACTTCCCATTCACTTCGTGTTGTCTAGTTAACGCAACCTGGAGGCCGGGTGCAATGTGAATGCTACAACAAAGTAGTAAGCTATCTATCTCCCTTGAAGCTATCCTTGCCCGCTCCAACAAACCAACGCGCCAACAAGCTGACAAGCCAACAAGCAAACCTACATCTTAGTGCATTCCATTTCCCTCATCTTGCCCCAGCCGACTACTTGCCCTTCTCATTCAGCATTTCCCTGGTATCATCGCTACCCCGCGCAGGAATCACCGCCTGACGTCCGACACGTCTGTTATCGCGCTGGAACGACGCAAAGATGCCTCTACCACCGCAGACACAGCACCTGCTATCGTCGCACGACTTCGACTCCTCCGTTGATGAAGTCCCTCGCGAACCGCATCACACGCGCGCCGACCTCCTCTCGATGAGCAAAAGCCAACTTATTGCGGCCTTCCTAGACCTCCAAGGCCGCGCCGACCAGTACCTCTCACACATCGAATCCTCGCTGCGCGCACAACAGTCCCAAGCCGAGGTCCTCACCTCCATCGAGCTACACTTGGACATCCCGCCTCAGCTCACTGAATCACACCACCAACACGTCGCGCTCGACCACGCCCTCACCTGGAACGAGATCTACGGTCCCGGCAGCGCCCTCCTCGTCCAAACCAGCACTCTCCAAACCCAAGTCACCACCCGCCGCCTGACCTCCATCCGCGACCACATCCGCGGAAGCGGCGGCAGTTTTCCCCCCTCCCCTTCTTCTAGTTCCAACGGATTATCCCTCAGCCCCCCAACCCTCTGCAAACACGTCCTCTCCACCACCTTTACCCGCATAGCCCCCGGTTCCTTCCTCGCCGGCTCCGACGACCCCGAACAAAAGGGCAACATGCTCTCTCTCAAGCAGATCGCTTTGGGCATGAGCATCCGCGAGTTCATCGAGTCCTTTGCTGAAGACCAAGGCCGCGCAGAAGAGGACGACAACGAGCTCTGGCGACGTATGGAGACTCCGCTCTTGCGCGCGCTGGCTACCCCGGAGATGAGCGATGCGACCTGGAACCGGATGGGGTTCCTGGGTGCTTGGTTCCGTGCTCAGAGGTCGGGACACTTTGAGGCGGAGCGGATGCGATTTCTGATGGAGATGCAGAGAGAAGCCAGAGAAAAGGCGAAGAACGAGAGAACGGTGCCGATGGTTTGTGTGCAGTGTAGGGAGGAGAAGTTGCCTATGGGGGATGAAGTTGCTGCGAGGCTGGTTAAGGCGGAGGGAAAGCTGTTGGAGTGGTGGAAGGGAGGGAGGGAGGAGGTGGAGAGGGTGGTGGAGGGGATTGTGGAGAGCTTTAGGGAGGAGGATCGGAAGGAGGCGAAGAGGGCTTATGAGGAGTTTGCGAGGAGTATGGGGGCTGTTACTGCTGCTACTGGTACTGGTACTGTTACTGGTGATGCGGAGGCTGTGGAGGCTGATGAGGCAAGACCGGCAGGACCGGCGGGAACGGGATACCCGGTGCCGATGCCGCCTGATGATTTGGGTCATGCGGGAAGGTATGAGCCTGAGTTTCAGCCGAAGGAGATCAATCAGTTGGTGAGGCAGGCTCACATGAGCAACTTGTAGAGTGGAAGGGAGTATGTGTTGGAGATACGGCAACAGGGGATCGATTAGGCCAGGAAGCCAAAGTGTCTGTCATACAGGGAAGAGAAGTCTACTGCCCTAGTTCGGGAAAGTTGTGTACCAATATCGACGATGGAAGGGTTTTGAGCTTAGGGGTCAGACGTCCGTATGGGAGCACAGCTCACTATGTCGGAGACGGTGGCTGGTAGAGAGATTGCTCTGTACATTGCTCTCTGGTGTTGCATCATTGGCCGTTAGCTATCATCATGGCCCTCATCATGATTTGGCTGGAGTTTGGGGTGATAAAGCAGGACGATTTCTGTTCGAGTATCTCTGGCTGTTGCACCTAGCACATCATCTGCATACCTAGGTATCAATAGCCAGAACTGGTTGTCATTCATCATCATGTACAGTAGCCTGATAGTCCAAATGAGACCTATAACAACCCATCCTGATAGCCCCAAGCCTGCCTTTGGATTGCCTCAATGTCAACCGAAGACAAGTCATCAGCGATATCTGGGCAGATATATTCAGGTTCCTATCATCGAGAAACTAAATGCCAAAAAATCGCAGGCCACTTGACGAGAGGTTTCGAGCTAACCAACTCTCCAGTGCTCCTGGTGTGTTACATGGCCTTTCGGCCCGGTTTATCCCACGATCAGTTGCTCCTTTCCAAATCCCAAATTCTCATCTCCTTCGCAACATCCCGCCAGGTAAGAGCCAGTCCATCAACTTCCACCCACTTACTCTTTCCTTCCTTCCTTCCCTCCTTCCTCAAAGAGTAACATAAATACACTTCCTCAAAACCTTGGCCCCCAAAAACGGATTCACCTTCCTAACCACCCCATCGCTCCCCACCACCTCCTCCTCATACCTCTCCAAATCCACCACACTAACCACCGTACTCTTCGCGCACTCCACCCCAGCCCCAGCCCCAGCCTGGCCAGGTGTCCTCTCCCAAATCTCATTCAGCCGATTATTCACCGTGCCGACCTGCGTGGCCTTGAACCCAGCCTTCTTGGCTTCCACCATCAAATGCGCCGCCAACGCCCTGGCCAGTCCCTTGCCCTCATAATCCGCCCTCGTCGCCGTTCCGCATCTGTACAAACACTCGCCTACTTCCTTCGGTTTGCGCTCCTCCGGCGGGCGAATGTCGTTGGCCTCTGTGAGGCCGACTAGTTTCTCGAACAGCGGCAAAGCGTCGAAGAGAGGTTGGAATTTGACGCGGTCAAACGGAGTAGCGACGGGGTCGTAGGCTAGCGCGACTGACACGAGCGGGAAATCCATTTGTTCCAGCAGCTCAGCACCGGAGGCAGCGGGGCTTGACTCATCCCAGTAGACTTTGCCGCGGGTGGCGGCGGACTCGGGCCGCCTGTATTGGTACTCGGTGTCGAAGATGCCGTAGGACATGCCGGATTCGATGCCGTGGGAGGTGTTGTACTGCCCGGTGTTGAAGACTTGGTAGGAGCGGGGGACGGCGTCGGAGGCGTGTAGGCGGGACCAGACGGCGTTGTGGAAGAGGTTGGCGTGGGTGATGATGGCGTGGGCGAAGGGGAGGTCGGAGAGGGTGAGCTTGCGGATTTGGTAGCGGGGTGGGAGGGTTGTTGGGGATGCCATTTTTTTGTTGGCTTCTTCTTGTGGTTGCTGGAAGGGGTTAAGGCGCTGAGCTGAGTAAAGACCTGTTGCTTTTTCACTGATGATATGCCTGTAAGTTGCGGGAACTTTGTCCAACGCGAGGAGCGCCGGGAGTATTTATCGTCAAAGAGGGCCGAAGCAAAGGGCAGATATTCGTATGTCCGCGTAAGCATGTCAGCTTCGAGGAGCAACCTTCCTATTTGGGTCTACGGTGTCACCTAGAGTCTACCTGTCGCAATGAAAGTGTGAGCTGACCAACCGATCCACATAGGATTCTCTTGGGAACTCCATCGCGATAGAAGGCGCTCACTCATCGTGCGTCTAAAATCTCACGGTGTAGGTCAACTTCCGAGGTCCAGAAGACGTAGGAACTGCACTCCTTATGATACATCATACCTCCGTCTGATTCTACCAAATAATACCTGATCTCAAGCCTTTGGCCCATTTCCAACTCCCAGGTTACCTCTCCATGTCACGGCATGTTTTTATTCTCTGGCTTTTGCAAGTCCGCGGAAAGAAGGTCGAGTGAGTACTCGAACTAAGCTCTACCATCCACAATTTTGGTTTTTGCCGACCCAAATGGTAGAAGGTTTGCCAGAGGGCTGTGTGAGAACAAAAGACTTCGAAAACGAGGAATGTGTCATTTCAAATGAAAGGCTGGGAGATCAAGTTCAAGTGTCTCCAACGGGTGGATTTCGTGGGCGTACATGGGACTTGTTCGGCATGCGCAGTGCAGGGCAATCGTCCAAACAAGATGCTTCCCAGAAGGACAACATGGATGTCAGGAGTCTAGGCATCATGTACCCAGGGCTGTGATGGCCTCTACGAGAGATTTTGGAAGCAAAAGGCAATACGACGGGGAACGGGTTGAACCATCTGGTTTCGCAGTGTTCGGTGATGACAATGACATCTGTCGGTTGACTTGACCGACATCGACAGCTGCTTGCATTGCAGCCACAGAAGCCACCCACAACCTCTCAAAATGTGCAGACAAGTACAGACCTGCTTACCTGTTGGACCCCTCAGATCACAACTCCATTCTCTATCCCAAGCAGCGCAGTTTCTCCCTCCCGGGACCCCAGTCAACGACCACGGCCACGCGCCATGGGCAGCCGAACGTCCAACAACTCGACCTCCTCCACCGGCACCGGCTCCGGGTTGCCGTCAGTATCCGACCCAGGCACCATAACCGCCACCCTCCGCGCCCTAATGCCTTCCCACCCCGTCTGCGCCGACGCCCTCGCCCTTGCTCGCTCCCGCCTCCCCGCCACGCTCCTCTACCACAGCTTCCGCGTCTACATGTACGCCCAAGCGTTCATGCGCATCACCCCCCTAAACGACCCAGCAGCCGACCCTTCTTTGCTGCCCAGCTTCCCAGGGATAGCCCTCATCAGTCCCGCCTCGGGGGAATACGGCACCATCGTCCCGCCGCACGTCTTGTTCGTCGCCTGTATCCTGCACGCCATAGGCGTAGCCGGCGAGTACGATACCATGCCCGAGCGGTTCGAGATCATCGGGGCGGACGTAGCCGCTCGTTTGCTACGCAGTCACAACATCCCGGCGCTGGCGGTCCGCGAGGCTTGGTTGGCTATTGCGCTGCATACCAACCCGACTATTGCGGAGCGCATGAGTGGTGTAGTGCGCGCGCTGCGGTTTGCTAAGCGGGCGGATTTCGGATTTTGTACCGTTCCGCCTGCGGATAGTCTGCCGGGGGGAGCTACTTCGGTGAATCTGCTGAGGTGGCGGCTGCCGAGGTTGGAGATCAAGAAGCAGCTTGGTGATGCTATTGTGCGACAGGCGCTGAAGGAAGCGCAGAAGGCACCCAGGGGATCTTGGGCAAGTGAGCTAGTTAGGGGGAAGGAGGGGCATCCGGATTGGGAGGGGATAAATATAAATTTTAACTTGTTTTAGGGGGAGAAGGTCGCGAGGGGCGGGCATGAGGATGACATACCAGAGGGCTTTTGCGTCTCTGTGGAATTGCTGATGAGCGGTGACTGTTCTGGCTGCAATACCGTACTTTGGGTGATCGAGACGGTTCAGCTGCATCACCCTTGTTATCAATAGTGCCGGCTGTTGTTGGTTGATACGAAAGAGCTTTTTCCAGCCCAACAGTCATTCAGAAGAGCCACCCGAAAGCAAACAAAGCCAAATCCGGCGTTAGGAGAGGCGAGTGTGCCGGCCACTACCTAGAGGCATCAATGCGAAATCTCCGGCCAAGACGGAAAAGCGTTGCAAGGGAGAGAAACGGTGCCGCATTGGAAGGGTGTTGACAGAGTGAAGATTGAAACTCATGGGAAGAGAGTGAGGAGCGTGTAGGTTTGGGAAAGAGGTCGCTGGAAGATCTTCCCTGGAAGCATGGATATATGATGTTCTTTTGGCCTCTTCTGTGAGCCGTTGTATTCGTCTCTTTGAGAACCGAAAATGAGTTCAGAACTTGCACTTCTGCGCGAGCACTCCCTGCAAACGTGGCTACCATACCATGGCAACTTTCGTGTCGATGACAACATCCTTGTTTTGTTCGACCCCAGAACGACGATAATATCAGCCAGTCAACATGGGCAGTCAGCATGGACCGTCACAGCTAGTCTGCTTCTTGCCTTTCCCGATGGATCCAAGGGCCAGTATTTCATCAAATCCGCACCGGGTGACCAGGGTCGTTCCATGATGGAAGGAGAGTTCAACGCCATGTCCGAACTGTACAAGTGGGCGCCTGACTTTGTCCCCAAACCAATCGGCTGGGACAAGTACAAGCTGGAGGAACCCGAGGCTTATTTCTTCGTGGCGGAGTATGTCGACATGCAGGGCGGGATGCCAGACCCAGACAAGCTGTGCTCGAGGTTAGCTCGTCTCCATCGCGAAAGCCAGTCCCCAACAGGACAGTTTGGCTTCGGGGTCTCGACATGTCAGGGGCGTGTGCTGCAATGTGTCGAATGGGAAAGTAGCTGGACCACGTTCTTCGTCAACCTGCTTCGGAATGTCATTGTCCAGGACTTTGAGGTCAACAGTCCCTGGGAAGACCTCGACATCCTCGAGAAACGGTTCATCGAACGAGTCGTACCACGGCTGCTCGATGCCCTGGTGGAAAACGGCCGCGTTCTTAAACCGAGCTTGATCCATGGAGATCTCTGCGAAGGGAACTGCGGAACCTCTGGCGACAACGGCAACATCTATGTCTTCGATGCGGCTTGCTTCTACGGTCATCACGAGATGGATGTTGCCAACTGGCGCTGCAGCTACAACAAGATTAGCGATCCAGTCTACACGAAGACATACAACCTTTTACCAGGAACCGAGCGAGCCCAAGGACGAGCGGGAGGATAGGAATCGGTTGTACATCGTGTACTATAACCTGCTATACTCGGTCAACCATTCCAATGCTGGAATGGCTGTTAGGCAGCAGTAGGTCGCCCATCTCGAAAAACCCGACGGGGGCAGAGACTAATAGGGTCGTAGAGCATTTGCGGACATGTATCATCTCGTGGATAAATACGCTCCGTTCCCGGGTAACGAAGGGCCACCGAGGATCGCGGCCCATCAGATGGCCGTGCTGCCTGTCGAGAAGGACCACGCCATGTCAACTGTGCCTGATATTTTGGGAACGCCTTGATCCCATTCGGATATTGTGCAAAGCAACGAGGAAGGAGTGATGTGTCGAGTTTTTCAAAGAGGGAGGAACGATTTGGACATTAAGGGGTAAAAGTGGGTCAAATTCAACATCCGCGCCAGGGAACCGATTTCCAGTGGGTTACAGCAGCAACTTCCTTCCTCTGGACATGTTCAGTGGAAGTCGCGGCTACACTCGGTACTCTCAACCGTGACCCCGTCGGAAATTCATATAAAAATCTACGGACAAATTTAGAATGGACCATTATTCCATTCCCAAAGAGCTGTCTCTGGCACCTCGCCATCTTCAATGGATGACGGCAAGACCGGGCGCAAACGCCCTTTGTCGTTGTCCCTCCTGGCTTTCCCGCATGTTGTTGGTGCAGTGTTGAAGGAGCGGCGACCCGTATTACCTGCAGTACCCCGCCGTACGTTGCTGTGCTCTAGCGTATCGTCACTATCTTACAGGGGCAGGTGCACCCGGCATCATCCCGTTTGGCATGAGCACGGGCAACTGATCCCGCATGATGTCGGTCTGCATTTTCTTTCCCGCCGTACTGTCTTTCTCCTGACTTCTTCTTCAAGATCACCGATTTCGATGTTAATACACCACCCCTGTCTGAACCATGCTCATGCTTGACTACACTCGTCTTTCTCTTGACATATCACTGCTAGTGTTCTAGCTCTCCCCTACGTCCCCTATATCACTGGTTTCAATTTGTCACTTCGGATCAAGAACTAATGAACGCCGTACGCCTATCGCTACCTGGTAATTCCCATCCAAAAATCAACGCTGTACCCAATAACTCCATGTCCTTCTCTACCCTCTACTTCTTGTCCTTGTCTTCCCCGTGCTGATCAAACGTTCAAAACAGATCAATCCAGAAGCGTTACGATGCCATCCTCGTCGACTCCGAACTCCGTCACGTACATGCAACGCCCGGCGTCGCAATTGGCGTGGAACACCATGATTCCACCGCCGCGGACACTGGTCGCTCCTCCAGGGCCATCGAACCCGAAGGAAGTAGTGTTAGGGCCCATCAGCTCACCACGGCGATGGTACGGTCCCTCGATCTGGTCTGCAGTCGCATACTTGATGTCGTAGTCTGGAGTATTATAGCAATGGGATGAGTAGAATAGGACGAAGGTGCCGTTCCACGTCCGAATCAGGTTGGGGGCCTCGATTAGCGGGCCATCGAGCTCCGGATCACGGTCGAGGATCTCGGTGTATTGACCTATTGGAGTGATGCCGTCGCTTTCGTTAACTCTCTGCAGACGAATCGGAGTCGGCTCGCCAGGGGGGTCGCCGTTGCCGCAAGGGCCACCGGGTCCCTTCGAACTACCGTCCACCTTATACACAACGAAGAACGAGCCGTCGACAGGGTCGAGGTAGCCGCTCGCGTCGATGGCACCACCCTCAGAGTCGGGGCAAGCAAAGGGCTCATCGAGAGCCTCATACGGACCGGTGATGTTCTCGGCAGTGGCAATGCCAATGCAGTGATAGGGGGAGTCCGCCAGAAGACCGGAGTAATACATGACGAAAGAATCGGTTGCCTCAAAGTAGTGCACATCTGGGGCCCAGATGTCGTGTTGGTCGGGGTTGACCCACTTGCCCGGAGTCGGGAGGAGGTCGTGCTCGACATAGGTCCAAGGACCGTCGTGCGGATTGGGGCTGTAAGCAGCCTGGACGTTCTTGCGGTTGCTGTTGGTTGCAAAGGCGTACCACTCGTGGGTGCGAGGGTCAAGGGTAATGGCTGGGTCAGGGAAGTCTCTGTTGCCCAGGGTCTCAGCCGGGGAGGCCAAGGTAGCCAAGGGGGCCATGACCAGTGCCACAGTGGCGGAAAGGAGAGAAGTGAGCTGCATGATAGATTTTCGTGGATGTTCGGTTCCTCACTAGCAGGCTCATAAAACGGTTGTTGGGTAAGTTGCTATCGATGGCGAAACTGGGGAAGCTGTTCGACTACAGGCTAACGGTTGCTGTTCCAGTTCGTGGGAATACTGGTATTTGTAGTTGTGGCAGGAGGGAAAAGAAGGTCAAGGATCAAGATCTGAGGGGTTTATATAGGTCCTCGAGCTCCTTGTCGTCGGAGCATCTCTGTCGTGATGTCCAGTCACGAGTCCCTCGATATCCAGTCAGATGCCGGGTCCGTGAAGTTGCGCAAAGTTGCGGGACCGAAGGTCCGGAGGCTGATTCAATTCGAGTAACGTTGGAGACTCAGGTCACGAGCCCTCAAGGTGAATGAACTGCTTGGCCTTAAAACCAAACAGGCACCACTGTTCAAATAGGAGGGTTTCCCCGGGATTGTTGGTGAAGGAAGAATCCGCCTACGAACAGAAAGTCAGCAATGTTGAATCGTTTGGTAAGTTCTTTTTGGATGAGAAGAATGGTGAAGGTCTTACTCTACTTGGCAGACTGCTCCGGATCAAAGCGCTGATGATTGACACAAGTTTTAGGTTCCTAGGTTCGATGAAACATGGGATTCTTCGTGAATACCATGTGCCTCGGCGTGGTTGTGTTTGTGTCTTCAATCTCGTCGAACAAGTCAGGACGGTGCAACTCGACCTTTATCCTTCGTCTTCCAGTCATACGTCAGACCAATAGCCCCGACACCAGCTCAAAGCCAATTTCTTTCACACTTACTCCTGGACAACCATCATCATGGATTCTGGTGATCGTCCCAGGGTACCGCCCTTGCGGTGGAGCTATGTATGTTGTCCATCATCCTGATCAGTGAGCCCTGAGCTTCAATACGGATCACAAAGAGAGCGAAAGACGCTGGCCTAGTTCCACGAGATTGTTGACGTACGCTAAGGGTCCTCGAGATCTGTCAGATTGGCACTACTACACTACACCAAGCTGGCAAAACTGGAGCTCCGAACTTGGAGTAATTCTAGTGGCTCAATCAGCCAACCTATGAATCTGACAAGATCGTCGGATCAATCCGGTCCCACGGAGTCTCGACCGGTTGGTGTCCTCATATCACTTCTCCACATTTCAGCTTTCAGGATCCCCAGTCCGGCCTGATCGCCGGCTCCGTCACAGGGAAGATCTTTGCTGCAAAGAGTGGACAACGTCATCGGACCCTGTGGGCAGACGATCACAGCGCCCTTGTTCTCGAACATCCTTTTGCTCCGCTTATGGCATTCTTCATTCAGCCAAGAACTATGAGGGCACCTTGGCTGTGTCTTGAAGCACATTTCACTGCTTCTTCACCCAGTCCATCGGGTCCTGGTATCAGTCGCACGATTTCGGCTTCGTGTATCCCGAGAAGCTGTTGTGGCTTGCGACGTCTGGGGGTTTTTCGCACTGAAGCAAGCCGAGACATGCCTCGTTCCTCCAAGGAGGGTTGCTACTCAAGGTCAGGCCATTCAGTGAGCTCGAAGCACAACCCTCAACTTCAAGTGTGACATTCACATGCAGCTGACCTTGCTTGTCTTGGCATTCTGGAACCGGGTCTCGAATCTGGGGTTGTTGGAGTGACAGGACACAGTCTGGACAGAAGCTTTTTCATTGACCGCGGAAAGGATTCGAGACGACAAGTCCGACGTTAAGATTGAGAAGCGGATGGCAGAAAGAAGAATGGCGATTCGACAAGACGGAAGGCATGCATTCAGCTCTATCACGAGATTGCCTTCACTGGATGCTGATCTCACCAAGGCCGCCTTTCCCATTGTCGAGCATGCCTACCCCAACCCGTAAACTCGACAGCTGTTTAGATCATATGCCCGCCACTTGATCACATCCATGAATCAGCTATTCGGACCAGAATCCGACAAATTGTGCGGAGTGAGTTGGAGCTCGGTTCCATTCGGTGACGTCCTATCGGATCAACAGACCGTCTGAAGTTCACTGGGGCCCAAGCTCGAGCCAGACCGGAGGTTCGTCCCGTATTGTACGTCACCGCTTCACCTAACCCATGGTAAAATAACCTCAGGCTAGGTTCTCTATCGTTTGTCAAAGACTGTTGCGGCAAGACCCAAATCCCGAGCCGGCGAGCCCCCTTTGCTTGCACATATCGAAGTTTCGTGCTCACTGGGCCCTTAGTGCTGCTTTAACGGGGACTGCGAACTGCGGCGCCAACAAAAGCTTGCCGATTGCCCAAGCTTGCTCCTGTTACCCATCAAACACAACAACAACCGCAGCCTCAATATCTTCAGCCGCCCTGTCCCAAGCATCTACCTAGTACCTATAAAATCGGTGCTCGCACAGTGTCTTCCTTCCTGGCACTATTAGCTTCTACGGGATGGACAGCAGACAACAAGCCATGCTGACACACCAAAAGTTAGCAGCTGGGACAAACCCGTTCGTGTACTTCCGTACTCCGGGGGGTTGCCGAAGAAGCTTGGCGTGCCTGGTACACGGACATGGGTAACCCTGGTAAACAATGCTGCGCGGCTCTGCTCTCCGGAGATGTCCCTTTGTCGGTTCAAGGATACCTCTAGCAACAGCAGCGCCAGGGGGTTGTTGCTCAGTCAAACGCAGCTATACAGCAAGGAGTAGCTGATGATTGTCTCACAATAACCGTTCAGGATGGAAGCAATTAGCAAAGTTATTCCTGCGGTTGTCGCGTGGCAACCCCTGGTGGGCCTCACCATCCCTCAACAACTGACGACGATCGGCTCTTCTCTTGAGAGTCGATGAGGGATCTAGAAGATAGGAGATACTTTTTATTGGAGTAGCTAATCGCTGTCTGGGGTTTCTTCTTCTTTTCTTTTCTGTCTTTCTTTCCAACTCCTTTCTTCTTTGCTTTCTTTCTTTTTTTCTTTTTCATCTGTGGTGCTTTTGCCGCTTTGCTTCACTGATAGGCTGACATTCACTTATTAAGCATCTCTCCTCTTCACCATGTTATTGTTATGGCCGCTCATCGAACCGAACAACCTTGCTATGACCTTGAACCTTGACGCCTATTCACTGGGCTTCCCGTCACCGGCAATCTCCTCTAGTATTTCAGGGCTGTTCTGGTTTCCATTTCTTCTCTGACTGTTACCACTTCAGAGTCAACCCGTTTGTGGTCGTCGGCCCTCTACCTTCGTCATTTTCTCCATACCACCATCCAGGCAGTCTGCGATGATCCATAAGACCTAACCCTACCTCTACATCTGTCTTTCCGTCTGCTTGCCCCCACGGCCCCGCGCCGCACGGCGAGCTTGTCAAAATGCCGTCCAAGTAAGCCCCTCTATTCACACGTCCTTCCGGAATCCCACAATCCATATGCCGGTTCTAACTCTATGGTCACAGCATCGCTGAAGAAGTCATCCAGACAATCACTGGACAGCTGTTCTAGGGAATTGACAACTCGGAACATAAAATGATGTGAGTCACATGAGATCGATATAATGCAACCCAGAGGTGCCTACCCGTTTTTGTTGTCATGGACACTGATCAAAAGTTCTTCAACCTTCTAGCCCCGCCGTAATGCAGCAAAAGGTTGCTAAAGAGCTCAAAAACGTGCTGAGGAACGCCAGTATCAGTGGCGGTACCTCTCTACGTGACGTCGCCCTATCCCCGTCTAGTGTTTTGGCACCGGCTGGTGACAACAACGCTGGAGAAGCTCAAGACGACACAGCCGCTCCGTAAGTCTCCTAAACCCTGCCCTTTCTCCTAAACTGGTAAAGCCTTATAAGAACTGACACATGTCGTACGTTAAAGACTTACTGGCGACTGGTCCTTGGACCAGTTTAACCCAGCCGCTCGCCCTCCCAAAAGCAGCTACGCGTGGTGCGCAATCTGCGAGAGATGGCAGTCAAATTCTTCTCAGCATAAGAGGCAGTAAGTTCCCCTGGCTAAGAGCCAACATGCAATGATGCGGCCGATGTAAAATCTGACACGATTCCCAACATACATAGGCATGTTGACAGGGAGCCCGTTCTTTGCCCCGAGCCGCTTTTGGGCGGCGTACCAGGAATGCTCTGTTTGGAGCAATTTCAGGACCATGCTACTCTCAGGTGCCATATCCTGCGGGATCATGGTCACCCTATTGGAGAATCTTATAGAGGGGGGATTCGAGTGGATTCTAGCGCGGGAAAGGTTCAGGTTAGGAACGCTAACGGAAAGTCTGAGGACTGAGTGTCTCGCACGGGCAAATGGAAAACGAGTGTTTCGTGGCTCCGGTATCTTCTGTTTCCTAGTAGTCTAGGTAGAGGTATGGATGGATCACCGCGTAGGACGATGCGAATTATCAACGGTTGATATCTGCAGCTGGAGGTATTTAGTATCTACCTTGTTCCTTTTGCTTCTCTCTCTCACTGCATCCATGAGGGTAGGTCTCTATTTCAACGTGTCGCGGGTCTCCTCCTTTGTGTCTCCATCTTCTCACTGATTAGCCCCTCCCTCCACAGCACGAAGCAAAGCCCGACCATACTCCGAGTCCACCACCACGTGCTTGAAAGGGATAAAGTTCCTAATCCCATGGTCACGCATGATGTGCGCGTCCATTGCCTTGGGGTCAGGATACTACTGACCACAGATCCTGCGAGAACCATCTAATACGCCTTGGTCGCAAATCACCCTTCCATCTCCAGTGTAGTTGTGCCTGGGTACATGATAGCACTCGTGTTAGTTGATTCAAGGTTGAAAATTGCTAGCAAGGCAGAAGACTTCTATGGGACAGGGGAGGATGTGTCGGATGTATTGATTACGTACAGAGTGCTGTGCTCCGCAATGCCTTTTAGCCACATGCGACAGACCGGGCACCACTGGTAACCGGGACTCGGGAGTACCGCCGCGTTTGGGTCGAACTGCTGGATAAACCAGTCTTTTTCGTCAAATTTAACGGAGTACGTGTAATCACGAGGACACGATAAATGCTGGTCAACATATTGATTGGAAAAGAAGAAGCAAGCGGGACGAGAAAGAGGCTGGGGGACCCTATATATATTTATATGTGTGGAGTTGACTGAATCCCAAGCTAACCATCTTGCTCAACACTTATTGACTAGGGGCACCAGGGGCACCGGGGGCAGACTGGTCATTCTGGGCACTAAGTTAGTATCATGTTAGCATCACAGGCGATAAGAGGAGAGTAGCGCTGAGTTTAATGTTGGAGTCCTCCGCTATTATAACATACCTAGTTTGCGAGGCTTCCTCGCCTGTGGCGCCATTCTGAACCTGGGGAGAGGCTAAAGGCTCACATGCAGTGAACCGGCGAGCGTCAGGGGCAAGAACGACAGCTCGGTTGGCAAGACCAAGTTCGGCTAACTTTCCGGCCACAAAGTCTTTAACCCAGTCTCTGAGAGCAGCTACAGCAACCGGACTTTACCAAGGAATCTGTCAGCTTCTACTCATAAATTTGCTTACGTGAAGGTAGGTTGTACGGAGTAATTCTTGTGTGTTTGATCACTTCCTGCTTTTGAAAACTTTCAAAAGAGATATTTTTTAGGTAGTAGGCTTACTCTGGGTTTTCTCCACGGTAATATTCCCCGAAGAAGGTTATGTCGATGGCTTCGTCAATTAAGGAAGAGAGATTGCTGAATGATTGTCAAGGTTAGCAAATCTGAGTCATGGGTAAATCTACATGCAGGTGATGAACTTACCGTAGTGGGAAATTGTGTTTCTAGATATGCATTGTGGTTATTGGACAATAACTACATGTATTGTTTCTCAGACAAGCTATGTTTGTTCTAGGGGATAAGCGCTATAACACAGTGGCCTTGATTTGAGCTGGGTCGGGTCCGAAACTTCCCAAAAAACCAAAAAAAATTTTTTCTCCAAGTCTCAAAGTCCCACCTTCCTCCCCAAACATCGCACTTCCCTTTTTAAATAAAAAGAACTAGCTATTTCCTTCAGAAATAACCAACTGGCTCAGTGGCTCAGCGGCTCAGCGGTTCTTAAAGTAGTTCTTCATTTTCAATCTTCGTAATATGCTCCATTCGATTTCTATTCGTGACCAACTTTTTGAAGCTATTCCGACAATGCACGCCTTCAAATTAGTGGCATTGAAGGCACTAAAGTATAGTAGTCTTTAGGGTACTACTATATAGAAGGTTACGCCCTATACCGTAGCGGAAAAATCGGAAAGTTAGGTAGCCTACTTAGGAGGGTAGGAAGCTACCTAGATTGAGTAGGCTACCTAAAGTAAGTAAGTTACTTAACGAGGAGTATATCTAATTGGTCAATTTTGAGGTACGTTAAAGTTATATACTAGAAATATACTAGACCTAGTTTTTTTAATAATCTTTATAATGTACTTCTATATACGCTAGAGCGTACTATTAAGGTTGAATGCTACGGTGATAACTTATAGCGAACATATTTCGAGCGTACGGGCTAAAGGTACTTTCGACGAGCCTCTAAATATAACTACTAATATTAATAAAGAGCGAGCAAGTATTTATAACGTTTATAACTATACGCACGGACTATAATTACGTACGTTAATTAATTTTAACGCGAATTCTACGAATTAAAGTTATTACGAAATTGTAAAATACTCGCGTATTTATAAAAATATTATAAAATATGATATAAAAACATTATAAATATTTAGATAATCCGTTTCTTTTTTATTTATACTATAGGGAAATATAAAATATTAAGATTGGATTTTATCGCTCAGTATATCGATATAGTAATACCGAATTAAATATATTAGAAGTAATTTTTATTAAACCCTAATAACCTTAGTAATACTAATTGTAATATAGTATAATAGTAAATATAGAGGTATATTATCTACTACCTATTATTAATAATAATTTATTTTAAAGAAAGTAATTTATTCGGCGTAGTATTTTAAAGAGTTAATAGAGTTGTTATTAAAGGACTTATTATCTATATTGTAAATATTTAGCTGATAATTATTTTAGACTTCATAGAAATTTGAATAGCCGTTCCGACGACGATAACGAATTGTATTAATACCGCTATTAGTATTATTAAAGGTATCTATTCTATTATCGGTATTAATACCAGAACTAATAGTAGAGGTTTTATACTATAATTATATTACTATACAATTCGGATTAGGCGTAATAATTAGAATTGCTAAATACAGGGTAGCGTGGGAAGTATTTTATTAATTAAATATAAAAGTAATATAAAATATAGAAGTAATATAAAATACTAACGTAATACGAACGTTTTATTACAAGTATTACTACCCTATTACTCGGTCCTTTCTATTTAAAAGGAAGGTCCCCGATATCGAAACACCGTACTGCTCTTGCGGGACGGGCAAGGAGACCTTTGCACACTTGGTTCACGACTGTCTATGGACGTTCAATCAACGAATAAGGGAAGAAGAGTGGCCGCACAGCCAAGAGCAACT
>RAOM01000182.1:0-33710 GCA_009805225.1 Neurospora sp. LNF1-1 | reverse complement strand
GCTGGGCACTTTTCTGTAGGTGCCACGCTGTGGCCAAAGTCAAAAACTAACCTTTCATAGAAGCGTTTCCAGAAGCGTTTTCATCCCATCACTCACGCCAAGCTCACCAAATACACCGTTTCCACCTACTCACGTCAAGCACGGCTAAGGCTATGAGGCAGGCTAGCACGTTGAAGGTTAATTCTATATTAGGCTTCGATACCATGGTTCTATGGGAGCACACGGTGACCTTTATTCTCCAGCAGCGGGGGCGTAAAGTTGTAGAACTCGCTGTCCTGTTCTAGGTTATCACAACCAAGTTCAAAGCCGCAGGCGGAATTTTGAACCGGAGATGTCGGAATGGCAGTAACGACCATTCACAAGACTGAGCTTCTTCTGTTACGGACTTAAGCGGGTACATAGGCCGACCAAGCCAGCGGGACCCGATAGACCCGCCAAGACCGGACCATGTAACCCCAAAACAGGGATTGGATCAGAAGGTGCTCACTGATGGAGAGGCGCTCACAAGTTGTGTTGTTGTTGTTGTTATTTTTAACGTCTACTTCCGCCTCCCGTAGGGCATGAGACGTGCCACATCGGTGAATCTAGCGTACAAAAATTGGAGCAGTGCCCTAACTGTCCACCAAAACCATTAATCCGAGGGCAAACCGAGGCTTCTTGCCAGTAAATATTACGTGTTGCCCATAGCGTAAACGCGGCCCAACACGGCGCTCACAAGTGAGCAGGCGCTCACGGTGAGCAAGAACCCAAGGTGAGCATGAACTCAGGATGAGCAGACGACTGCTAGAGAATGGGATATAAAGGGACGACTGGAGAACTCAGATTGTTAGATAGTTCTGCAGTAGTCAACAGATCATCATCACTGAAACTAGTATAACGCTGCTATACTTGTTGTGAACCTTTTGGCTTCACCGAACGTCTTCTGATAGTCTTTACCTTCAGCTATCCCATTTAGGCAGATCAGACTGCCGTTCGTCACATCTTCCCATCAGTCAGCACAGTTAATCCAGAAAGAGGGATAGCATTTTGTCACCCATACGAGCCGAATTACTACCTAGTGTGAAGTCACTCTTGGAGTACCTTCAGCACCCAGTCGGTGGTACGAAGCCCCATGTTAAACCGCGATCCCCCGCATCTAGACTAGGGAAGGCCATGTAGCTGTGGCGACGCTACTACAAGTGTGTTGGCTCTCCCAAACACCACCAAGGAAGAGACCACTTATCCGATTGAGGAGAATCGAAGCCTCTACCATTGTACCAAGCTTGGCCATAACTGGGCAGTCACAGGTTAATCCCGTGACATCTGGACCGCACAGGCACCCGCAACAGGAGGAATACGTCATCTTGACAACAGTAGAAGGTTACCAGAATTTACAAAATTCCTATAAATTTGCCTATCCTCCCAGACCCTTCTGGTGGCACGCTAGAAAAATGAAATAGAGAGAAAGGAATTGAGAAAGACATGGAATACATTATATGTCTTGCGAGAAGCCAATAACCCAAACCAGTCCCGATACGCTGCCGATGGATATCATCCGTCCCTGGAGGTCACAATTATACGGTCGGTAATTCGGTGGCAGCCAGAGTACGTTCTGGCCGTTGCAAGTAATCCAAGACCTATCCTGTCCCAAGCCATAGCCATGGCTCTTTGGATTATCTAGTACAACTTGACTTTCGGACGCAAGCCGCTGGCCATCAGGCGAGAATGCCACTGAGGCAACGACGCCGCTATGGCCTTTTAGGATCTGGAGGCAGCTCCCCGACGCCGGATCCCAGATCTTGATCGTTTYGTCCGACGAACCGGACGCAAGCCGCTGGCCATCCGGCGAGAATGCCACGGAGTCAACGGGGCTGTTATGGCCTTCTAGGGTCTGGAGGCATGCATTCCAATCCAATTCTACAGCCGGCTTAGTTCGAATCCATTCAGGTTCTTCTGCCCTGAAATTCCTCTTTATCAAGCTACCGCTTGGAGCAAATACAAGCGCTGATATGTATGTTTGAAGGGGAGCTTGCTCTATTATTGACTTATAAGATAGAGCAAACCGGTANTATCAAGCTACCGCTTGGAGCAAATACAAGCGCTGATATGTATGTTTGAAGGGGAGCTTGCTCTATTATTGACTTATAAGATAGAGCAAACCGGTAAGCATCCCAAACAAGCTTTGATAACTGCGATTGATCGTTACCTCCCTATATCTTTAGTTAGACCAAGTTCCTAGTGCGGAGTTGGACTTCTACTTACTAGCAGGCCCTCGAGCTTTCTAATAGCAACAACGCCCGCAGGCATAACTTGGAGTAGACTTAGAGCTTCTAGCCAGTAAAGGTACTTCGTCTCCAAAAATGTATAGACAACCTCCTCAGCCCGTAAAGGATCATGCCGTTTTGTGTTCGTGCCAGAAACCGAGTCACACAAGTGATCAACCCAGTAGACGCACGAATACCGCACCGTCGCTAGCGGATCCGGATCCGGTACTTGGACCTTGTCGGTTGGAAATCCCGGTGCCCTTAAGTTGTATATATCGCGCCGCAGTGTTGTAGACATGGCATCAAGTGACTTCGAGAAGATGGTATAGTTCACATCTTCTTTCCCAGAAGGAAAAATCCACTTGAACGTCTCCTGAGAGGCTTGGTTGCCAGCTTTATCAGAGGCATTGCCAAGTAGAAAGTCCTTGGCTGATTGGTGGACAAAATAAATAGTTCGTTCTCGTATCGTTAGAAATGAACCGCAAAGCCTTATAATCTCTTCTAGAGATTCGAGATCATCGCAGATGATATTGGGCATCTCGCCGAGAGTAGTTAGTTCTTGAAGGCTAATTGGTCGACGAACAATGGCGGCAACGGCAAGCACGCGCTTGCAGAGAGCGTAGGATCTCTTCGGTATTCCACTTCTTAACCTCCGGACCTGCAAGCGCTTGGCAGACTAACGCCACCCAGAGAAACGTATCCTGCGCGTTGGAGCGCAAATAGTCCTGAACGACCTTTTTCGTAGTTAGATTGTACTTCTTCAGCCTTTCTAGTTGGTTCACCTTGTGTAGGATGAATGCATTGACAGCTGCTGCGACAGATTCCGCATTTAGCTCCAGGGAGACTTTCAAGTTGGCCGTAGCTATCTCCAATTGTTCCTCGATTTGCGGCCAATTTCGACTCGAAACAATCCACTTGACTCGAGAAGATCTAGATGATTGCTGGGCGATTAAGTCAAGAAGCTGTGACCGATCTTCAACACACTCATCAAGTGCGTCAATGATTAGGTAGGTCGTTTGGAGGCTCGAGTCTTGTAAAATATTGGTGAAAATTTTCGATAGGGCGACCCACGTATTTGCATCTTTGAAGAGATTCTCGCCTGCACGGTCATACTCCTTCCGCACGTGTGAGAGGACAGATGGCTGCTGCTCGATAAGCAGGTAGATCAGGCCGCGCAATACGGCGGCTGCATTGTTGATGCGAGAGTCGGTAGCCTGGCAGAAGAAGTAGGCCACATTGCAATGGCGCGCGTTGGCAGGATTGCCTTGATCCAGCTCATTGATGATGCCGCACAGCAACATAGTCTTCCCTTTGCCGGGGTCGCCCTTGATCCAGAGCAGTCGGTGCTGTGGGTCGTCACGCCATTGTTGAAAGTCAGCGTTATCGAGGACCCAACGATACGAGTCTTGCAAAAGGCCGCCTTTGGTCTGTTCGATGCGGGTTTTATCGTGGCGAGGATTGGTAAGGTACAGGTGATTCAAGCATTGCTGGTCCTTCTCTGACATTTGTTGTCTAACGAGCTGCTCGAGATGAGACGTCACTTGCTGATTTGTGTATGTTTGGGCGTCGTTTTGGAAGCACTTCTCGGCGTCTTGGATAGCCCCCAAATCAGCTTTCCAATCATCAAGCGTGATCAGATCCCGCAGAAAGACTAAGCCGCGGTTGCGATAATAAGCATAAACACTCTTAATCTGATAAGAGAGGAGCGCTTTGTAGAGGTCAACAATTTGGTTCTCCAATTTGTCTTTCATTCCATCAAGTTCGCTGATGTTGTTGGTGGGATCCCTGAGAAGGCTAGTCGACAAATTCCAGTACCAGTCCATTCTCTTAACAACGTAGTCGATCCCTTTGCGGTTGGCTTCGGTCGCTTTTATAGGGTTGGCAAGCATCTGCAGAGGTTAGTATACGAAGTATCATATCACGCTCTAAATAGACATACCTCTAAAACGATACAAATGCCGGTCCAAGCGAGCGCGGCTTGGGGCACGGCCTGGATTGCCGCACTTATAGTGTTCTTTGCCGATAGAACGACATCTACGGCCACGCCAAGGCTCTCTTTCACCTTGACCTCCCTCTCAGTCTTGGCTAGGCCAGCATTGATAAGCTGGGTCATTTGGCAGCGCCTGTCCAAGGTGTTGTGGGCGATGGTGTTCGACTGGGACTCGGGCACCGTTGAGCCGGGGCCATCCTGTAGCTGTCGGGATAGTATCTTCTCGTATGCGCCCACCAATTCGGCCTCTTCTTCTTTGAGGTCATTGTAGGCACGGTCCCAGAGTCGTACGGGTAAGCTGGTAGTAGTGTCATCTGCGCTGGCGGACGTCTCTATGTTGGTGGGATTGGTAGCCGGAGCGGCTGGGAGGCGAACAGTGGTGTCATCCGCGCCGGCGGACGTCTCTATATTGGCGGAACCAGTAGCCGGAGCGGCTGGGGGCCGTAGGGTGGACGTCTCCATGTTGATGGAACCGGTAGCCGGAGTGACTGGGAGTCGGGAAGTGGACGTCTCTACGTCGGTGGAACTGGTAGCTGGAGCAGCTGGGGGTCGTGGGGTGGACGTAGAGGGAGTAGCGGGGATGTGCTGTGTAGATGTCGGCAACTCGAGCAGAGGTTCAGGGCGAGACTGCTCTTGGTCCTTAGAACCTTCTCTACTCTCCGTAGTTCTGTCTCGCTTGAAATGCGTCGGGATCCACGAGCGGAATCGTCGACGCATCGTAGCTTTGAGGAAGAAACGTCTTGACTGTGGTGAGGATGCTATGGTTGATGATTAATGAATCGAATTTATGGAAGCGCCGGGAATTCCTCTCTCCTGCCATCTAGGACAAAACAAGGAAAAGTAACTAGAACACTGTGTTTTCTCGAGGGTATGAGGAAGCATAGGGCTCTGCGTTGTCACCTTGTTAGGCACGAGATGGCTGGCGGTTCCCTCCCAACTACATGCCAATTACCCAAACGCCATTTCTTTTTTGAGGCTGGGCATTCATGGACCCGGAAGGTTCAGGGCGCCAAATCAATTGCCTAGGTTAGGCGAGGGTCGTGGCTTTCCGTCAGGGGTCTACAGGATTGGCAATAGTGTACCAAGCAGCGGGCGTGGCGCGGGTAGGGCTGTAAATCCGAGTGGAACCTGCAAATCTGCAAATTGCAGTAGAGCCTACTCCCAAGCGGATGTTACTTCAAACTCAAATGCTTAGTGTTAAAATCGAACTGGTTTGGGTCAGATGTTAGGGGCTTGTCAAACCTGCAATGTCGGCCCTACCGGCAATAATAAACGCCGCCGGTATTCAATATATCAAGGTGACTTTCATCATGAAATCGTTCGAGCAAATATTATAGTTTGAAGTTGTGATACGCGGGTTGGCCTTTGGGCTTCGCGTGTAGTATTATGTCGGCCCTACCGGCAATAATAAACGCCGCCGGTATTCAATATATCAAGGTGACTTTCATCATGAAATCGTTCGAGCAAATATTATAGTTTGAAGTTGTGATACGCGGGTTGGCCTTTGGGCTTCGCGTGTAGTATTAGCGTTTCTTGATAGTGCTAGAGTAATAGACGATAGGCTTCATCTGCCTAGTTCCTCATGCGTGCTCTTCTATCGTGATCAATTTGTCGTATGGAGTACCAAACCGTGATTCTTCCTCGTGGCTGGGTCATTGAACCGTAGTCCTAGTCAAATCACTGAACCCTTCATCGGCCGATCATCATTTATCGTTTTTTGAAGCACATGCTGTTGCATATAGATCTCTTCCTTTTGGAGCTAAGTAGGGCAGCAATAATCAGCAAATTTCTAAGCGTCCAACAAGACAAGATGTTACGGCCTTTAAGCGAATAACACGGGCCCACCAGGGTAGTCACGGGAAGGCTGGGCAATGTAACCATTGCAAGGTCCGACACCAGGATCAAACAAGGAGGGCTCACGACCGTGAGCCATCGCCAGTGAGCCGGTCTACATGAACGGACAAGACACGTATAAGAACCCCGAGGATCCTCGACACTAGATAGTTCTGCAGTAGTCAACAGATCATTATCACTGAGACTAGTATAACGCTGCTATACTTGTTGTGAACCTTTTGGCTTCACCGAACGTCTTCTAATAGTGTCATCCTTCAGCTATCCCATTTAGGCAGATCAGACTGCCGTTCGTCACATAAGAGCGAGAGATTCTCTTGCCNTTCACCGAACGTCTTCTAATAGTGTCATCCTTCAGCTATCCCATTTAGGCAGATCAGACTGCCGTTCGTCACATAAGAGCGAGAGATTCTCTTGCCACGCTCTCATCAGACTCGGCGACTAATTGCATACACATAACTGGGCCGAGGTCACCTTGTTTCGCAGCCCTGGCATGCAGCTCTCTCAGCCAATCGACTCGTCTACAAAGGCAGTGTGTTGCAAGCCAACCACCATGGTTATGACATGCCAGGATAGAAGGGAAGAGGTGGGCTAATGCAGGCAGATGAAGAAGGTAGGTTAAGGCAGGTACATGAAGGAGGTCCATCGTGATCAGTTTGTCATARTGGATCACCAAACAGAGGTGGGCTAATGCAGGCAGATGAAGAAGGTAGGTTAAGGCAGGTACATGAAGGAGGTCCATCGTGATCAGTTTGTCATAATGGATCACCAAACCGTGAAGTGATCCAACAAGACAAAAGCGAGAGATTCCCTTGCCACGCTCTCATCTTACTAGGAACCAATCAGGAATGGTCTTCTAACCAAGTGCAATCTTGGTGCAGTGTCAGGACGGTCAACTTTTCTCGTAATCCGCCCAATTATATTCATCTTTTTAGTGCCGCCTCCCCATTAACCGTCTTGCCTCCGTCCGAACGATATGGATATAGGAGCTGGTGGTTCAGTTTTTTGACCCTACCACGTGATTAAAAGACCCGTTTCCTGTCCTTCCCGCTCCCATAGATAAGCCGACATATCGCCAGACTAGTAGTTGGGTCGGTGACGACCAGCGAATCCCTGGTGTTGTATGTTTTTTTTTAATCCTTTTCATTTTTACTAAATAAAGACTTCACTGTCCAAGAGTACTTGAGATTGTTTCCTCCTTTTCCTTTTTTTTTTCTTTAGGACTAGTCGTTTGGTTTTGGTTTGCCTACTGGTCTTTTTTTTTTTTTTTTTTTTTTTTTCTTGCGTTGTGGGCGTTGGCTCATGAGCATGATGTTGTTGTCTGGCCCTACCTGAATGGATGGCTTCCACGTCACGAACCGGATTGTACACACTACTTGTTGTCCATTCGTTGGAGAGAAGTTTCTTCGAACATGAACTGACATATGTGACACAAATAGGTGGTGGGTGGATTGTTGTTAAATCGTGGTTACATACCAAAAGCTTGATATACCTGATCTTCACTACGCAGGTTAGGTATACCATATGAAGGAAAAACGGGGAGAAGTTCTAAGTAGAGGCATTGCGCTGGTGGAAGAGGGAGTTGTACGATGGCGGGAGCTTTGCTGGAGAAGTCGAGAAAGAGAAAGGCTACAAGGGGATGGATTATCCTGTCGAGGTTGACTATTGAATATAACCGGTCCTTATTTGATATATTGCTGGAGGAACTGCTACTAGTTGTAAGTGGACTGCGGTTGTCGGCGTCCTTTGGAATACTGTGTGGAATGGGTAAATGGGTGTCAAAGGGGTTGTTGGGTGACGAGAGAGCTAGACACATCCGGACTGTTGTCCATCAGTCTTCTGTGTATGACTTTCTCCCTACTCCTAGATCATATCGCGGGGTAAGATGTTGAAGGTTATTACGCAGTGAGAGAGAAAGGTCAAGTTGAAACGGAGGAGTGACGGATGGCCATGAATGATCAATTTATGACCAAGTCAAAAAGTGGTACAGTGGTATTCGCTATGTACAGAATGCAATGCAAGCCTCTCTTGTCTTCTCTCTCTTCCATCCCAGCACCCTCCTGTCTGTCCGTCCAACATGCCGCCATATCCATATCCGTCTACTCCTCGCTGTAGCCTTGAAGTGTGGCAAAGCAAAACAAAACAAAAAAACCAAGCAGATTGATTGGGGATGCCACAAAAAGCACAATTCAAATCCCGTCCGTCCATGCCATGCCGTGCCAATGCATGCTAGCGAATTCAAACACGCCCACCCGCCTTTCCATTCTTTCCCACCCACCACAAACGCCTGTCTGGTCCGAGAAGCAAATCGACACGCTTTAATCTCCAATACCACATGATCACAAGACGAAGAAACAAGAAAAGAAAACACACAAGAGTAGTCGCTGGTGGTTGAGCTCCTTGACCTTAAAGAGCAAATAGAAGATTAAAAAGAAGTGTATGTCAAGCTCTAGATGATGAGAGCAATATGAAGAAGTGGCGTGTTGTATAGATCGCGCACACGTCGTAGTCGGGACAAGAGAAGGTTCGATGCCTCGCACCACTCTTGTGAGATCGGTGCCGTCAAAGTTGAGCAGGGCAAGGCCCACTCAGAACCTTTCTAGCCTGCGTGGTCGGCGCATCAAGCTCAGACAGCTGAGTGATGCACGCTGTAATGATCATGGCAATCTTTCTCGGCGGCTGCTCTCTGCTGGCGGTCTCGGTATTCAGTCGTCTTCTTTCAGTCGATGAGCCAAGTTCCTTCCCGCCCGTTGGGGGTTCCTTATCCTTCCCGTCATCATCGAATGACTCCCCAGTCACCTGAGCGTCCGCTGCCGCCTCCATCCAGGTCGTGAACACTTTTCCTCGGGCTCTTGCCGAAGAGGTTCCAGAACCGCAACGTCTCATCTCCGGCACCCGTCACCACGGTTTTGCCGTCCGGGCTCATGGCAAGGTACAGCACCCGATAAGTGTGACCTGTCAGGCTGGCGACTTGCGTCATGGAGGGGTACTTCCAGACTACTATCTGATTTTGGCTATAACCGTGCGTCGAAACGATTTCGTTGGAGTTCTTGGACCAGGCAATGTTGCAGACCTGGCTGCCCGTGTCCACCTCGTTGAGTACCGTGCCACGAACGGTGTCGTGAAAGATGATGCGTCTGTCAGCAGTACCGCCTCCGGAAGCCAGGAGACCGCGTTGATGTGGTGACCAGGCTATCGCTTTGACGGCTGCTGTATGGCCGGAGTATTTCCAGAGTGGCGTGTCCGAAAGCTTATCCCATACCATCAGCTTATTGTCGTTTCCTCCACTGGCGAGTTGGCCATCTTCGCAATTCCATTTTAGACCGCAGACCTCCTGCTTGTGACCAACCAGCTTTTTTAGCCATTGATCCGGCGCTCGGACGTCGCGATGGTATATTAGACGATCCCGGGACCCTGATGTGAGAATGTGGGTGTTCCATGCCAATGCTCCTACCCTGCCAGTATGACCCGTCATCGTCCTGAGCCTTCTCGCTTTCTCAGCATCCCAAATCTGCACCAGTCCTTTATGTGTACCGATGGCAAGGTGTGTTCCCTTTTGTATCCAAGATACGCTTGCCACGGTGTCGTCCTCCAGCGTACACAGCTTGTTGACCCTGCTTGTTTGCGCATTCCACATGTAGACGCTGGATCCCAACCCAACGCCCAGGACGTTGGCGCTCCCCCAGTCGACTAGATTCAAGTAGTAGTCGTCTAGCAACTCAGGAGCGTCCAACACCTTATACGGAACCTTGCTGATCGCGCGCGGCTGCTTTCGCGGGCTCAGTAACAGTTGTTGGCTCTTATGTTTTATGGGTGAGAGACTGTAGATTTCGGCCCGGGTGTCCAGGTTGATGCCGTGTCGACTTTGTGGCGTCCTGGATGGAGTTGGATGGCCGCCGAGGCTAGCATGTCGTGGTGATAGATACGAGAACAGGTTCTTGTGGGGTGTAGAGGGGGTAAGGGTTGTTGGTGCTGCCGCGGCTGGGAGTCCATTCCGAGGAGGCGTCTGAGACCTTGTGCCCTCATGTAGATAACCCCGCGATGCTCTCCTATGGTCTGGTGATAGAGACTCCGGAGCAATCTGTGGGACAGTATCCTCAAACAGTTCTGCTCGTAGCACAGTTGAGAAGGTACGATTTGCTTCCTCAGCTGCGAAATTGTCAGCAAGGCACTCTAGGACAAGACCGGACCATGACTTACTTTTCTGAAAATGAAGCTCCCCCTGCGGTGTGCGTCTTTTCTGTCTGGGCGTCGCTGGAGAGCCCTCTTCATGCAAAAGACTAAAGCTGGCTTGCAAGTCTTGACCAGACCGGGTGGGAATAAACCTGGTTAGATGTCAGAAATGCGATCCTAAATGGCGACAGAAATCCCACCCCCAGCAAGACATACCTATCTCCATTAATGCGTTGTCGCTTCCTATGCGAACCTGGCCCTGGTGAGTTTTGGTGTTGCTGAATTTCCCGGCGCAAAGCGCTATCAACTGCTTCGACGTCCAAGTTGTTCACATGGTTCTCAGTTCTGGTTGGTGCCCGTGGGTTCCTCGCAATCTCAGTCGCCGGTTCCTCGCGCGAGTTTCCCGACGATGGTGGTGGTGGAGTTTGCAACCTCGTTGACCTGGTTATTCTCGTTGTTGATGGGTGGACTGCCTGGCTGCGGGTTTCATGACTGGACCTTTTGGTGCCGGCCGAATGTGCGGCGCGCCCGGAGACGTCGCCGGTGGTCACCATGATTGATTTCGGGATTCAATACTGTGGTCAGCCTGTTGGAACTTGAGTTGCTGATACGACGTTGAGGAGCGGGTGAGTAGTAGACCGGGCGTGGGTGGTCTCTTGATATCTTGCGACGGCAGACTCGGGTTGGCTTCGTTTGCTTAAAAAGAGGGGAATGCCCGGGTCGGCGGCGGCGACGAGGTCGTAATAAGATTGATGCAGCACGTGGCAGTTGTATCTGATATTTTATCCTTGGCGCACTCGTTGATGTCGTCCCAAGTCCGATGTGGGGAGAAGCCGGTGGGAAGGCAAACAGGTATGGCAAAAAGCGGCGGTGGTGAACGGATCGACAATGCGCTGCGATAAAAGACTACCTGTTACTCTGGCGGGGACCACTGTTGCTTCAGGGAGGCTGCGGCGGCGGTTGTCGCAAGATTAAAAGTTGTTCGCCGTGATATAGAGTGTTGTCGTCGTGAAGAGAGAGTGTGACTATTCCCACATGCACGGCGCAAGAAGCTATCGATGCTTGGTTTCAAACGTCAATGAGTGGTAATTCCGGGGGTGGCCTTCTTTCGTCCCTAGTATTAGTTTCGGCGATCATAGGTGGTGCGGCAAGGTTGCGCGTCAGAACCGGCTTGTCAACGTTGAAACGGCGACAGCATTGAAGTCGTGAGCGGACTCGGCGGGCGATGAACCGGAGGCAAGGTATCGGGATCAGAGGTTGAATGTTGGAACCTGGGGTGTCGCCTGGTGGTGGTTGTAAACCAAGTCGAGGTAATCTCTGGAAAAGGTAGGCTCCAGGGGTGGACGGCAGGTGGACGGGTGGGTGGGAGCGGGCGTTGATTGATTGAGTGAGCGTCGGCTGCCCACGCCCTGCCCACTTCACCACTCACTGACGGACTGACGGAGTCGCGGCAGCCAGACTGAGCCAGTCGCGCCAGGCCGCTGACTAGCCGCATTGGGGCAAGCGGGCACTGCAACGGCCCTGTCGCGCACAGGCCATCAAAACATTGACCCGCCATTGCCTCCCATCCGCTCCACAAAGCCCAGCCAGACTTGCCAGACATGTCCCGGTCAACCTTCATTACGTTACCAATACGATCAATACACTTTCATGTGCCCTGACCCAGCAGTCTTCCGTCCCTTTCCCAAGGACTGGACCCCTCCTCCGCCCAGCCGGAAGCAAGAATGCTGATATCAAAAGCCAACATCCACATGGGCCCTACCTCTGCCATCTCCCATGTTGACATGTGGGGTGAATTTTCAAAAAAAAAAAAAAAAAAAAAACACATGGACCTGGAGTCTCCCGTTGATCGGACTGAAGCGGCAAAACCCGTCTTCCATCTTGCCCTTTTCGTTTGTAAGTGGAAGCCCGAGACGTTCGTTTGCATCAACCTTTCCACTTCTGTCTCCTCCCTCCCCTTGCTGGATGAAGAAGAATGCAATATTTATCAAATGGTCGGGCAGTCTTTCAAATCACAAGCGGCGAAGAGGGCGAACAGATATCCTGTCCTGGCTCCTCTCGTCTCTCCGCGAATTGTTTGTTGTTGTTGTCTTAGTTGTTTTCATACCATAAGGCCCAACGCCAACGGTCTACCAAAATGCAGACCTTCTTCATCCATCCCTTCGCTGGTTCGGTCCCGCCCCTGCCTCCTGCACTGGCACTGCAGGCAGCATGCCACTTTTTGTTTACTATATGTACTTGTGTATGATTCCGGCTCTTGTGAGAGCAGGGGGCAGGGGAGTACTGTGTAGGTAGGTAGGTACCACAGCGCGTTGGTTGCTTTCTCCTCTGGTGTCAAGTTGTCGGGAGAAGAGTCAGGTCCGCGTTTGTGGTTCAACTTTGTCGCTGGAAGTTACAAGCTGTGCCGTAAACCGTATCCGCAGGGGGTCGGGGCCATAAGTACTGCAGCTGACCCCACCAGAGCAGACAGGGAACCACTTTTTCGACCGCGTTTAATGGCGTTTTGAGCGCGTCTTTTTGCGTTTAGGACGCGTTTATGGAAAGCAACGTCAGCGTGTGAGATTGAAGACAACAACAAGTCAACACCTCTGCATGGATATGAAGTGCTAGGGTGGTGAGCTGCAGGTGGCACCGAGCCTAAATATCTGTACAATAAACTAGCTAGCGAACTATATCCACGCCCTTTGATTCTTGTACAAGTTAGGTACCAAGCTAACATTTTACATCCAAATGCATGCTTCGTTTCCGGAGGAGACAGAGGCCACATGTACTTGTACCATCCCTGCAATATTGGGGAAAGTTTAGAACCTGAGATCTAGACAATGCCACTTTCCGAAAGCCAAGGGACTGGACTGTAACAACCGCTTGGAATGTTTGCTGTTACTATTTCCATGTCTTTATTTTATCCGCTGTTCACGGTTTCACACCCAGTCTGTGTCGGAGAGGAAATATTCGCATTGCATTCCTAGGTAACCGACTGAAAGACAACAATACTGTTTGTGGGGAAGCTGTTACAACTTACAACTGTACGCCTCCCCCGCCGGTGCCGTTTAGCTCCCCTCGTCTTCACATGAAACGATGAAGATGCTCCAGGGTTGTCGAGTGGCATCAGACAACATGGATCGAACGTGCTGATTCCTACTTTGGGCCCAAGGGTAGGTAAGATGCGGGTCTTGAAGATACATACGATACATACCGGTCAGCTTACACCTCAGAGTCGCTTTAAAAACTGGGTGTAGGATGCGATTTCGGTGGTAAAAGGTAAACTTCGGCAAGAAAATACAGATTCTGAGAAGAAGAAGAAGCCCAAGACAGAAACGCCACATGACCATTCATACTGTACAATTTTCCCACTTCCTTCTCTTTTGATCTCCTCCACCCCCTTAATCCCCATCCCGGACCAGCATACTAATACTCTCCCCAAATACAATCCTTCTAATCGCCTCCGCAAAAAACGGCGCAATATCCAACACCTCCAACTTCCCACAAACCACCCTCGGGTCGACATCATTCTTATTCTTGTCCGGCAGCTCCTTCTTCCCTCCAGCTCCAGCTGCTCGGAAAGCTTCAAGATGTCGATCCTGCGCCACCGTGTTCGTCACCACCACCCGATCCAGCGCCGACGCGTTAATCCTCTGTACCGCGTCGCCGCTAAACACGCCGTGCGTGATGAGTGCAATCACTTGGACGGCCCCTTCGCGCTTGAGCAGCTTGGCCGCACGCGTGATGGTGTTGGCCGTGTCGGCGAGGTCGTCGACTAGGATGCAGATACGGTTGGCAACGTTGCCGACGAGCATCATGGTTGGGTAGTTTGTGTGGGTTTTGGACGGTGGGCGTCGTTCTATGAGGGGAAGAGGAGGAGGAGTGTCAGTGTTTCTTTATTTGTTATGAAGGGACGAGTCTGGATGGGATTCGGTACAGTGGTCACGGATATGAAAAGGTGAGTTCGCGCCTCCTCCCCTACGAATGAACTAACCTTTGTGGATGAGAGCAAATTGTAAACCTAGACTGTCGGCAATGGCGGCGGCGCGTTTAGCCCCGCCGGCGTCCGGGCTGACTATCACGGCTTCCTTGTAGTTCTCGATGTGGTGCTGGATGTACCGCTTGAGGAGCGGTTTGGCGATGAGGTTATCGACTGTGATGACTCCAAGTTAGACGGGTGTGTACTTCCCCTTTCCCGGCTCCTGGAAGGGAAGATGCAGTCGGGCTGGGACATCAAACTCACCAGGAATATCGAAGAACCCCTGATACGTGCTCTCATGCAAGTCGCACGTAACAATCCGATCCGCTCCCGCACACGTCAACAGATCCGCAATCAACGATCCCGCCTGCGCCATCATCGGCTTAAACCCGGCCTTCTGTTGGAACGCCATCGCCATGGTCGGGTTCTCGTAGTCGTGCGTGGTGAACGTGTCGTTGGCCTTTTGCTGTTGGGGCTGCTTCTCTCCCAACGAGTTATTACCATCGTCGCTTGCCGGTCCCGTCACCGTCACCGTGGCCGGTGCCTTAACCATGTCGTGGATGTCGATGCCACGGGTGATGCTGCTGTTGGACAGGCCATTGACGAGCTTAGACACGCTGTTAGTCAGACCGGCAGTTCGTGGGATGTGTGCAGCCGGGGTAGGCGGAACGCTCTCAAACGTGTACGAGACACCCCCTTGGCCTTCCATAGCTGTCATCACCGCCGCATCTCGATTTCTAGACACCAGCGGTGCCCCAGTCCTGGTATACGGCAGGTCTGGCTGGCGGGAGTAAGGGAAGAACGGTAGGACAGCCGTGACCCTGCGAGCCGATCCCGTCTTGCAGGCCGATATCATGATGCAGAGTTCGATGAAGTAGTCGTTGACAGTGACATGACCTGTTCCCGCTGTAGCTGAAGTCGAAGAAGATCCATCGGTGTTGTTGTTGTTGTTGTTGTTGTTGGCCGCGTTTCTGTCGGTTCCCACCCCAAACGACTGGATGATGTAGACGTCCTTCCCACGTATTGAGTCCCTAATCTCGCAGCGTGTCTCCCCCGACGAAAACTTCTCCAGTACGCGGCTTGCCGGGGGAATTCCTAGGTACTCGCAGACGCTGTCGACGAACTTTGGGTGCGAGCTACCGCTTAGGACGACGATGTTGCGGACCATGACTGCTGTCTGGCTGTCTTTTTGGTCTTTCGGTATACGTGTGTGCACTTCAAGTATGTGTACGAAACACGACGGGATGGCGCTGGCTAGTACCAGCTTCGTTGCCGTTGATGTTTCTACTTGCTTGTCGCTCAGTCACCTTCCTGGACTTCTCCCCTCTTTCCAGTCACGAGTGTCCTCTCGGAAAACTGCAGTCATGGATGGAAAAGGACTGTGATTGCAAACAGTGAAGACGTGATTAGGTGTGTAGAGAAGGGATCAAAAAGGAAGATAGGCGGACACTTCAGGAGGACAAAAGGAAGAAAAGAAAATGGTCAGGTATCAAGCCGCTGGGAAGAAGTTGGGAGTGTTGGGAATCAAGTATCTTACGACACCACCTCCAAGTCGGATGGCTCATCAAGGTTCCCCGACCTCCCAAGACGGGTTGATGTCGTTACACGGAAGGCGGCATGGCCGACTAGTACGATAACTTGGAGCAATCGGATGTTCCGCCTTCAAAAGTCCCTTCCTTCTCTTCTTTCTGCTAAGCTTGAAGCTCGAGGACGGGAGAAAGACCGGACGCATGCTGGATTGTACCGAGATATACATGATATACCATTATACCATCCCCTACAACGTGCTTGCCAAGGCGAATCATCAACTATCGATGTTCCATCCGAAATCCCAGCGAGGATGATACGCAGCTCAAGTGATAGCACATGTCAAGTGCAGCGAATCACCGAGTGGGATTGGGGCGGAGAGCTGAAACTTGGGTGGAAGGCGGGGAGATAAGACATGGACGGGAAGGAAGGATGCCGAAACTGTGATGCTGGGTCGAATAGGGAAAGCCGTGACTTACACGTACTACGTACTGAACTTACACCTTGTCGTACGAGCACACTCCGTACGTACTTTTCCTACCTTTGTGTGACAACTTCAGCGTAACCCAAGTATAAAGCACAACCGCCTCTTCGTCACATATTTCCCACCATCCTCACCAATTCACCTGTATCAAGATCCATCACAGCGGCAGTGCAAAGTCAACATTTTATGGGGGCCAACGCAATCATATTCCTCTAATGTCTAAACCCAACTGCTGTTTTGCATCCAATAATCTCTAACCACCTTTTTGTTTTGTAACCCTGAGGTTGATCCAACACTGCGCTCCATCGTTTCCTAGGCCCCCTTTTTGTCGAAAATCCAAAATGCAAAGCAAGTTCTATAACGAGGGGGCCCAAACGAGCCAACGAAAGAAATCCAATGGTGTTTTGCATCACCTTCCTCCTGCGCAAATAACAACAACAGCACACATCCCCCCCTATCCAAGGATCCTCAAAAGGGCCCTGGCCCTATCTCATCTGCAAAGCTGCGCCTTACAATCCCAAGAGGGCCATGGCACCGGGCTCGCTGCAGACGTAGATGACATCATGCTCGTTGGTGAAGCCGTTGAAGGTGGTAGCCGAGCACTTGGTGTAGGCACCCATGTCCTCGAAGTACAGCCAGTCGCCAACATCGAGAATCTCGCGGAAGCGGATGCTCTCGGTGATGCGGTCAATGCCGTCGCAAGTGGGACCCCAGATGCTGTACTCAATGGCGTCCTCCGCAGAAGAATCGTGGGCAGCAACCGAGTTGTACATGGTGCGGCCGCCAGCACGGAGGATCTTGGCCACAGGGTGCTGGTGATCGAACATGATGCTGCTAAAGTTTCCGTACAGGCCATCGTTGACGTAGACCATGTAGCTGGTATCGCCGTTGTTCACCGATCCGTCGTCGCTCATAGAAGAAGAGGAATCGGAGACCGAGACAGCAGAGCCGCCCTGGATGGTGCGGCGAGCAATGATGTTGCAGGCAAGGGTGAATGCCGAGGAAGCGTAGTAGCGACCAGGCTCAGCGATAAGGTTGACGCCGGTATGGGCCGGGAAGTACTCATCGAGGGCAGCACGCAAGACGCTAGCCATCTGCTCGAAAGTATCGTCGCTGCAGAAACCTCCACCAACGTCGAGAGTCTTGAGGTTGTAGCCATAAGCAGCGGCCTGCTGGAAGACGACGTGAGCGTCCTGAACAGCCTTCAGGAAAGCAGTAGGATCAGAGGCGCCAGAGCCAACGTGGAAGCTGACGCCAACCACGTTGAGGCCTAGCTGGCGGGCAAGGCCTAAGAGACCATCGGTCGAGTCGAGGGAAGCGCCGAACTTCATACTGAAACGGCAAAGGGACTCAGAATCGTCGGTAAGGATTCGGAGGAAGAGCTCGGCGTCGGGATACAGGCGCGCAATCTTGCGCAGTTCATCGGAGTTATCGAAGGTCATCTGGCGCACGCCCTGCTGGGCAACATAGCGCAAATAGGAGTTGGTCTTGCACGGCTGTGCATAGATAATGCGGGAGGGGTCGACGCCCATGCGGAGGACTTGCTCGATCTCGGCCTTGGAGGCACAGTCGAAGCCGGTGCCGAATGCAGCCAGAAGCTGCAGGAGCCTATCATCGGGGTTGCACTTGACAGCTGATAACAAACATTCAAGTCAGCAATCCGAATCTTCGATACGGGCTTCATAGTAATCGGAAATACTCACCATAGAATGGCTTGACGCGAGGAAGGTTCAACTTCCAGCGGAGGTGCTGGCGGTAGACCTCGCCGAGATCAGCGACAAAGAAGGTGTCCTCATCGCCGGGCTCGCAGAAGTCGTAGTCAATGCTCTCCACACGCTGGCGGAGGGCATCGCCAATCATTTGCTTGGCGACCAACTTGCCGTTGGCAAGGCCGCGGAGGTTATCATCGTGCTTCAAGGAGCCATTTTTGATGGTGTTCAAACTGTCGGTTTGACACTTTGAAAAGACATGATTGTTTGTATAATCGATGAAATCGATAGTGCCCATGCGGTCGGAGACAACAGTCGGCATAACCATATCCCAAGATTTGACTGGGGGGATAAGATCAAGTGTTGGTAGTGGAGTTTGCGAGGTTTCGGAGGTTCTCGGTGTGAGGGGGAGTTTGCGTGTGTTGGTTGTTGTTGGTTTTGGATTTGTTGTGTAGTTAATGTGTCAAAAAGGAGCAACAAGTGCTCTTGAAATTGGTCTTAGGGGGGTCGGTGTCGGTACGATACTGATCCCTGGGCGATCTGACGAGGCCTCCTCGACTCTTCCTCCGTTAGAGGAAGAACCGCAGAACTCGTCCTATGCGGCAGCTGACGGTTGGGACTGTATTCAGGTCCTTGGTTGGGAGAGGGGTCGAAAAAGAGAGCGTCGAGCTTCTTAGAGACCCTCAGGAGCGGATGGGGGAGGTACAACGTTGATGATGTGGAAGGTCTTTCTGAGGCTGAAATCTTGGTCCGAGACGAGCTTTACGGCCGAGGAAGCCGTGTTAAATAGGGTTGCCTTTGAGAAGACCAAAGGCAGTCAAGGGAGGTGGATGCTATGGCGATGACGACGACGTGTCCGTCCTGATGATGGGCACAATGTTAGCAACTTGACCGTGACCAAGTCGTAAAGAGGCAGAGAGGATGCTGTGCGAAGAGGGTGAAGAATGTGTGAAGAATTGTGTTGGACTTGGGGTTGCGAGCTGTGATGATCCCTCCACAGCTATGATGACACTGGATGTAGGTCGTCTGGAACGCAGACTCCGACTCGGGTAGTCGGCCAAGCCAGCCTTTTTGAGCAGTCCGCGACAGGTTTGCCCTGCCACATGGAAGAGCTCCCCACTCTACGGGGGCAGACCCAGAGAAACCAGGAAGAAGCTTCCATCCCGTCTCTTTGGAGCACACATGTGATCCGGGTCGGGTGTGGCTGGAAATCAGAGGGTAGAGCATTCGAAGAATCATGGGATGGAATTGGAAGAACACCGCCGTCACCGTCATTGACTTACCCGTTATCGCGCAAGAAAGCAAGCTGTGGATTGTATAGAGTGTTTGGAGTGGAGGGGGCTACGTGTGTAGTTGCAACAGTTGCAGATGAGGGAAGAGGGAAGAGGAGAGAAGAGAAGGAAAGAGCTCAAAAAGGTCGCGTGGAGGAGGGGAGGTTAAAAGAATCAGGCGTCAGGGGGGTGGAGGAGGGCGGGGGGGTCGGCGGGCCGGGGCGGGAGGTCGACGATTTCTTCTGCTGCTGATTGTGAGGGGAGTTGCTGACCGCGCTTGTTTTGTCAACTGAAGTGGAAGGGGCCCAGGCTCGGTTCAACCGAGGAGACAAAAGATGGAACCTCAACGTGGTGAGGGCAAAGGAGCGGGAGGGCAATTGGCAGGGCACAGGCGTCTCCTCTTTGGCACTGAAAGCGAGGCCAGCAGGCCGGAGGCTGTGCTCACATCCTGCTAGCAAAACTTTTTTTCTTGATTTCCGCCCACAAAAGAGGGACATCGCCCTGGTCACCTACGGAGCGGAGCCCCCGTCGTCCAGCCCCGGCCGCCATCTCGATCGTCTTCCATTCCGTGATTTTTTCTCCAACAAGAAATCAGAAAAAAATCCAATCGGCGCTGCAGAATTACCCTAACCACGTACGGCACTTTGGTGCCACCCTGGCGCAAACCCAGCTAGCCGTAGAAGGATGGAAGCAGAGAAGCCAGAGAACATCACAGGGGTCCCACCTTTTGCTGCCCGCAACGCCCTCGTAATCACGCTTTTGCTGGACAGACATTGGGCATTGAGAAGCATCGGCCGCATTCGTCATGATTCGGATTGCTCTCTCCGTGGCTGATTTCCACTTCCGCAAAACCTACCCGAAGTCTTGCACCTGAACTCGTTAAATGTGACGACGACAGCAACCGTCGGGACCCCTTTTCGTCCCATGTCTGCGTGCACAATCGCTGCTTGATTAGCATGTACATTCTCGGGCAATCCCAGAGAGTCTTTGAAACGAGGGACTTTCAGACCGCAACTCCGTGCGCCGCCAAAACGTCGCGTGAGCCCAATATCCCTCTCATCTCCGGGGAGATTCTAGATTCAGTGCCGGACCGCCATGCGAACCGCGTGAGCAGATAGGGTTTTTAGGTTGGGTTTCGAGAATGGAGACGAAAAGGAAGTGTCACGAGCGAGGGCTATGAACCCCTCACTTATAGCGCGATATTGAGCAACAAGCCGTTGGAATAGGGTGACTTGCTAGTTTCGATAGTATCACTGAATCACACACAAACTGCACTCGGGACATTGTCGCACGACATCGCCGACATCGCCGATTTCATATTGGCACAACGACGGTAGACGACAAAAGACCAGGCAAATCGCGCAATTAGACCTCTATTGCATCTGCAAGCAACCCAACCCGTGTCGGTCGGCATCTTGCCGACTCGTCTGTGCCTTGCCCCTTTGTGACCAACCATCCCCGCGGTTGTCACCATACACAATGATTGAGTTCCTTATAGATAGCACCTGTGAGCAAGGGGGTAGTTCTATATTCAAGAAGAAAAATGACTGCAAGTGACTGGAGGCCGTTGCCTCGAGAGCACACATTCCGGCTTCAAGCAAGCTTCGAAAGTCTCTTTATCTGCTCGTTTTTGTTGTTAAATTTAACGTCTACTTCCGCCTCTATGAGGGCATGAGCCGTTCTTTACCTGCTATGTCATGTAGAGAAGATATATGTTACGCACGCACGGAAGCAGGCTGTGGCTTTGAATCACTGATGTCGTTGGCCGTACCCATGGGCTCACATCGACGACGATCATCTTCAAGACGGACCGAGATTATTGGTCTGCTACGATGCTGCCCCTGGCGAGGCTACTTATTACTACCAATGACGATGGCTGATTTCGCGAGTCAGCCCAGAAGCAACCACAACGCAGCCTGATGTGTAGTCTCGTGGTACTGTAGGGCCGCCACACTTCAGAGGCAGCATGTCATGGTCCAAATGCTTCGGCTATCTCGTCCGAGGGGTGGCGATGACGTAAGCTAGGAAACGAGGGGATATCGTGGCATTAAACACTCGGGTCAATAGGTAAAGCAGAAGCATGTACTCTGTTCTTTAGTCCGCACGTCCAAAGCTGAGGAAGACGGTTCTGAAAGAACGAGCCCTCGGCCGGGCCTCAAGGCGCAGAACGCCGATTCCCTGTCACCTTTGATCTCGCGCCGTTTTGTGGCATCAACGCCACTGAGCAGGCGTTGAAGCGTATCGTAGCTGGCGCTGTTTGATGAGAAAGGGGAAGGAAAAAAAAAACATCTAACAAAACCCTGAAACCTTTATCAGTATACGGCCGAAAAACTGGAGCGCGCTGATTGGAGCCGAGTGTTGGTGCAGCTTCTCGGACACCCACTGGGGCCGCACTGGCTCATTGTGCCTTTTGTATTGGAGGAGGGTATCATTCAACCATGTCACTTTACAAATACAAGACCGCCAACCTCATCAACATCGGCCGTGTTCCGCCGTTGATGAAGTGGTCTAAGCGGAACCGTTGATGTCCATCTCGATGACCGCCCAAGACTTGTCGACCCAGTCGCGTTTCTCGCCAAGGAAGACGACACGCTCAGAGGCGTTGTCAAGGGCCTTGACAACATACTTCTGTGCCACTTCCCGGACCTGATCCTTGGTAACATCCAAGAGTTCTTCGCGGCGCTTCTGTTTCATCTCGTCGGCGATACCGTAGAGGAACTGGGCCATGCCTTCTTCATTGACGGCCTTGGGAGCGTCAACGCCCTGGAAGACAGAGATCTTGGCATCCTCAAGATCACGATCAGTCCACTTCTGGTCAACCGCCCACTGGCCGGCGTTCCGCATGATCTTGAGCGTGTTCACAGGGTTCGGGTCGCGGTACGAGTAGAAGCCAAAGATGCCGTCAAGAGGGCGGGCGTAAGATCCGCCGCCGTAGGCGCCACCCTTCTCACGAATCTCGTGATGCAAGTGCTTGTGGGTCAAGAGCTGCGAGAGAATCTGGAGAGGGGCACCCTCGGAAGCCGTGTAAGAAACCGTAGGGAGAGCCAAAGCACCATAGTAAACCTGATAAGGCAAGGGATAGAACGCCTTGATATCACGGGTAAACTTGGGGGGTCCCCGGCTCGGGAAAGTCACCGCTTCCGAAGGCAGCGAGTTAACAAAGTTTGAGAGCGCCTTTGCGTTGTCAGAGACACTTCCGCTGTCGCAGGTGATGGCGGTACGGAGGTTGCCAGCCAGTGCGAACTGTTGGATTTGCTTAAGCTTCGCAATGACATCCTCCAACGAGTCTGACTCGGGCCGGCTTGCCAAGCTAGTCACCAGCTTTACCTGCGAGAGACCGCTAACCTGCTCCTTGAGGAAGGAATCCCACGTAAGGCCAGATTCCGCGGCTCTCCGAGCGTAAGCGTGTCCCGATGAAGCAATATCATTCACGACGCCATCAGCGGATGCCTGCAACAACTGACGAATCTGTTGAGCTGCTTGAGGACTGTCGAAGTCAGTCTCTACGACCAGCTTGCGCAGGATGTCAAACATCGTTGGCACATGACGATCCAATGCCATGCCCGAGAACACCAGGCCTTCTGTGGCCCGAGTAAAATCAGTTGGCTGGGAAGCCGAATGGTAACCGACCGAGACACCTCCAGTCTTGAGCTTGATCAAATCCTCAAGCTGCTCCATTGTCATGTCCTTCGTACCCAGACGCATGATGGAGTCAGTGAAGAGGGGGATCAGGCTTCGGAGCTCATCGGGTAGGTTCTCTAGCTGGTTGATAGCACGGAAGTAGGTCAACCCGTTTGTGGGAGCCTCGCGCCACTGTGTCTTGACTCTTGCTGTGTTATCGTGTCTCAAGATAACCGAGTCCTTCTGGCGCGGAATGTCCTTGACATGCACGCTAGGAAGGCAGCTAAGGTCTTCGGTGTTGGTCTTGCTTTGCTCGGCCAACAACTTGAGTTCCCGAGCCTCGAGAGCAGCACGAGCTTCCTCTTCGCTACCAGCAGCTTTCACGACTTCCGAAATCTTGGTGCTCAAGCGGGTTTCCTCCTCTTGGGCAAGCTCCTGGCTGAAGGTTGGCGAAGGCGCCATCGTGAAGGAGAGAGTATTGTCGTTGATCAGATACTTATCAATCAAGCCCTCAAGGTAACCACCCTTGGCAAGCTCAGTTTCAAAAGCAGCAATCGTGTCGTTCCAGGCAAGAGAGTCAAACGGATCGACCCCGGTAAACCACTTGGGCTTCAAACGGTGAAGCAAAGACATGCCAAAATTGGCAGTCTTGTGCTTAAGGCCGAGCTCAAGCTGATGGAGATAGCCATCAATCTTTGATCTCTCAAAGCCCTTGTCCCGCATGCTGCGCAGAATCTCCTGTACCTTAGCCTTGACCTTGGGCACATCTTCTTCCTGAACACCGCTCAGGCCAATGGAGAAGATACCGAGCTTGCCCGAACTGTCATACCCTGTGTTAGGGCTCCAGTCCGTGCCTAGCCCGGATTCAATCAATCCCTTGTAGAGAGGCGAGCCATAACCATCCATGAGCAGAGCAGAAATAAGGGCCAGCGAGAAGGACTCCACAACGTTGCTGGTTTCACCCAGAACCCACGAAACGGAAGTCTTGAACTGCTTATTGGCGTCAACAAGAGGGTCAATAGGCCCATAGAGCTTGACTTCCCGAGGGCCACTGCTAAGGTCGATGGGGCTATGGTTCGCCACATCAGCTCGGATCTTTTCAAAAGCGTCGAGCTGGGCACCGATCTCCCTCAAGTGATCCGCCAGCGGCATGTCGCCGTATGTGAAGACCTTGGCGTTGCTCGGGTGGTAGTGATCAGCATGGAACTTCTTGAGCTGTTCGTAGGTCAAGTCTGTGATCTTCTGGGGGTCACCGCCAGAGTTGTTGATGTCAGGGAAGATGTGGTCTTGGAACCGAATCCAGAAGAGGTAGGCGGCATCCGACATCTGGCCCTTCATCTCGTTATACACCACGCCCTTGAAGACAAGCTTCCTGTCCTCGGGCTTTGCGTTGCCCTCGGCCGCAACAAGAGCCTGGGGATTCTCGGGCCCAATGCGCCATCCTTCCTGTGTGAAGTCCGTCTCATTCAAAAGGGGATGTAGAGTCGCGTCGAGGTAGACCGACATGAGGTTCTTGAAGTCCTGGGCATTGGTGGTGGCGAACGGGTAGAAAGTGTGGTCCGATGCTGTAAAGGCGTTCATGAAATTCGAAAGCGTGCGCGGAAGCATCTTGAAGAATGGGTCTCGGATGGGATATCTGAATGAAATATCATGTCAGCGCGAGTGATCCAGACGATGACGGCCGTTCGGGCTCACATACTTTTGACTGCCACACAGAGTGGTGTGCTCCAGGATATGAGGGACACCGGTGTCGTCTGGGGGATTCGTCTTGAAACCGATAGAGAAGACATTGTTGCTGTCGTCACGGGCAATGTGCAAATGCTCTGCTCCGGTCTTGTCGTGTTGCAAGTGCAAAGCAGTCAATTCCAGCTCTGGGACATGCTTTGAACGGACAAGGGTGAAGCCGTGGAGTTTCTCGCCGGGTTTCGGGTACTGGGAGAGCTCGGTGACGGCGCGGCGCGCTGCACCTTTGGTCGCGTTGCGCAGCATCGTTCTGGCCGCAGTAGAGAAGACCCAAGTGCTGGCAGAAATCCGAGGCCGGGTTTAGCACTAGCTGTGCAAGGTAGGCGACTGGAAAGGGCGATGGTGATGGTGATGATACTTGATGAATGCGTTGGTGCAAGTTCAGGCGTCCGCTTTGGCGGCAGTTGGACCGGGAGCTGACGCGGAGCTACTGCCTCGCCTGCCTGCCACAGCGGCAGTGGGCAGAGCGGCTGGGGGTGGTGACTTGACTCCGTCGCCCCTCAGCACCCCGCGGAAGGAATCAAGTGGAAAAGAGAACCCCAGTGGAAAAACCTGGAATTGAACCGTGCTTCGGCAGGGAATAGTGGGGCTGAGGGGATGACGGATGCACGAGGAGGCTGATCTTAAACCAATGACTTGCCGTGCCTCGGAAAGAGATAAGTTGTTAGTAAGGTACCTCAAAGAGTATGATTTGTCAGCGCTTCAACATTCAACCAAAGGACTACGAAGAAGTATTGGTCTATCTGCTCGTAGCCTCGAGTGACATCTACTTACACGTACAGGTAGAGGACGATGGCTCTACTTGAACGGGAGAGGTAGGCCTGACTATAAGCTCTTCGGACTTCTATTTACTTAATGCTACTGTATAGCCTCATGTGTCTGGTAAAGCAAACGGGTCCTGTGTCTTAAACGTTGAACTTTCTGGATGTCACCAGTAAGAGCGGCAACCGGCATCTGACGAATATGAGGCGAAGGATCTGTGAGCGGCATGTCAGTACACTATCAAAAGCACATTGCACATGTGAGGTCGATGCACGCGGGCCACGGATGAAATAAAGATGAAAACGCCGTTTGGTTCCTCGGGGGCTTCAATCATCTGATTCTTGAAAAAACATCAGTAGCAAATGTGGATAATAGCGAAAGAGTACCTTCCTCTAACATTATAAACAAGTACACTTGTGGGAAGTAGCGACCATGAATGGGAAGGCGGGAGCACTAGATTTCAGATTTATAGTCCGTGCTGGCCCCGAAGCCCGAGAGCAGGTACCTGCCGCCTGGGCTGTTGAGACGCAGCGGAACCTGTCATCCAATTCGCGCGCTCCGTCAGATTAACCGACGCCATAGCGATCTGGTCGTCCTTTCCCAAACATCAAAGTCTTCCGCAGCCATCATCTCGACGACTGCTGCCGCCCCGGCCGCCCGAATACACAACGACTCGACTACATAACCTCCATACAACAACACATACAGTATCTTTATTGTGCGCGCACAACATCAGCCTACACTGACTACGGCGACGAAGCGGCAAGGCTAGCAGCAACGCACCACTGCAGTGCACACGCAAGCCTTTTGCAACTGACATCCATTTGACATTGCCAGTCGGAGGGGCCACTGCCGACCACACGCCTGTTTCCGTCATCAAGGCCAGTCCCTCGACAATGTCAAGCGCCAATCCTCCGGCCACTGCAACATCCGGCCCTCGACCTGCGACACCCATGAGCAATGGATCCGCAAACCATCCGGTCGACCCCCCTCCTGCCACGAATGGCCACCCGAACCACGCCCATGAGACCCGGCCAGCTCCTGCGCCCCCCGTAAACATGGCGGGCAAAAAGGGCAAACCGAAAAAGGCCCCCGAGCCGAACGAGGCTAGTAAGCTTATTGCTGCTAGGATCACACAATTGGAGCAAGATGCCGCTGGTGAAAAGGACCAGGAGGCCGAAATAGGTGCGTGTTTGTCCCTACTCCCTGCTGGGCGCTTGAGAGGGCAATGACGGATGTGGTGGGATCGATAAGGGGGGGGGGGGGGGGGGGGGGGGGGGAGGGGGGGGTGGCGGAAGGCTCAGAAACATTCGACAGTCGTTGACCGAACCTCCTCAGTCAACCTTTGCTGCATGTCTTCAGACCACCCTCCTGTCTCGATTGGGACGTAGACGGGTTGGAAAAGGATAGAGGGGCTTTGTCAAAACAGGCTCTCTTGGCTTCGGATGAAAGAGAAGGCGCTGACAGTAAGCCGTGCGCAGAACGAGAGGTCAAGAAAGCTAGTAGGGAGCTACACAGCCAGACCTCGCGGATGAACGACCTCCAAAAGATTGATCATCTGACCAAACGATGTGCGGACTTGCTGGCTGAGATGAAGAGGCTCGAACGTGAAAGCATCAAGAACAAGAAACGAGGTGATCAGCTACAGAAGGACAAGGACAACAGCCGCAACGAACTCAACAAGACAACATCGCTTAAAGAGAAGCTTGAGAAACTCTGCCGCGAACTGCAAAAAGAGAATAACAAGCTCAAAGTATGGGATCATATGTGTGTTAGGGTAGCGTTCAGGGTTACTGACATTGCTCTTCTACCTAGAACGAGAACAAGACGCTATCGGATACGCAGGTTCGAAGTCAGAACTCATGGGATGAGAGGTATTCTGCTCTTCTTCGTCGAATGGACGACTATCAGGAAGAAAAGGACAATCCGCGCAAACAAGTAGTGGACATGGAAATGGATGAATTGTCAGTAACGGCCCCATCTCTTGCTTGGTTCTATTGTTACACTTGCTCACTGTCACCAGCTTTCGCCAGCGGTTCAAATCTCTGATTGAACAGTACGAGCTGAGGGAACTCCACTTCCATGCGCAAATGCGGACCAAGGAGCTCGAAGTCCAATACAACCTCGCTAGGTTTGAGCGTGAAAAGAAGAACTACGAGGCCGAATTGGCGCGATCAAGGCAGTTAAACGCCCAGGTGCAGACCTTCTCAAAGACGGAGACGGAGCTGAGACAACAACTCAATGTCTACGTGGACAAGTTCAAGCAGGTCCGTACTAGCCTATAATGGTACCAAGACGGAGTGGGAATGAAGAAGGCTGACAGCATGGCTAGGTTGAGGACACTTTGAACAATAGCAACGACTTGTTTCTTACATTCCGCAAGGAGATGGAAGATATGTCTAAGAAGACAAAACGCCTCGAGAGGGAAAACGAGAACCTCAAGAGAAAGCACGAGCAGGTGAATGGCAACATCCTCAAGATGGCGGAGGAGCGGAACAAGTACTTGGCCGAGATCGAGGACCTCAAGAAAAAGTGCGAGAAGCTGAATGGCATCATTAAACAGATGCAGCAGCAGGGCCGGGGGATCCCGCAAGGGCTGGCTGGCGCGGTTGAAACGGGCTATGCGGAAGGCGAAGGAGAGCTTGAGGGGGACGAGAGCGAGTACGAAGACGAGTACGACGAAGAAGGAGATGAGGAAGTGAGTGACGAGGGCGACGAGTACGACGACGAAACCGAGGACGAGCAGCAGATGCAGCAGCATCATCAACCCCAGCCGTACGGGCCTGAGCGGCCGCCCCCTCCTGCTCCCGCTCCTGCCCCCGTTCCCACCAAGGCCGCCCTTACCGCTAACGGCGCGTATCAACTTTGCTAGATGGATATCGGCATGCTCATTTTCCAGGGCTTATGTCCCTCGAGAACGGCTCGGGTTAAGGGTATGCAGTGAAACACCGAGGTTACGACTTGGCTGTCGATATGCTTAGTGGACTATCTCAACCTATTAGTTGATCCAGACGTATCGACTGGCATGAACCGGTAACGACGCTACCGTATTAGTGTAGTATTGTCTAGTGAAGAAATACAGCAGTTGCAGGAGAGACTCGGTGCTTGGTGGCCCAGGAAATGGGTTTCGATGATATCATGGATACTTGTTGCAGTCCGATGAACGTGCTTGGTGTGCCAATCGATGGAGGTGTCCTCGTACCTCTACGGACCATTCCCGTCAACTTGGCTTCAACAACCCCGCATACCGGTGGTAGCGCCCCACTTTCCCCTGGGCATGTTACGGCTTGCAGCAGTGTTGGAAGCCTGGAACCCTTGATGCCGCCCTAACAATTTCCACTACTGAAATAGCAGTGTCAGACTTTCTGCTTGCAACAAAGGATGGACTTGGGGGAATTTCTCCGTACACCAACATCTCCCTCATTTCTATCTACATAGTATACTCGACGACAACGGACCAGGCTCCCAGTTTAAAACCCCCCCCCCCCCCCCCCGATTAACTGCGGAATTTCCTATCTCGGTATTCGGTCGAGGTTGTTTCTAACCAAGTTCAGCTGCATCATACGCACACCAATTTGAACGGCTGGGCTAAAAAGCCGAACATGGGATAGCACAACCACCACCAAAAGGCGGCAATAGCACGGGCAGACCTGAACATTGGCATTGCTTGTGATTCTAAACCGTTCAACTCCTTATTCACTTATCATTTACCAGCACAGGCGTCGCTAGAAACTCGACAAAAGGCGGATCATTGACCGAGACACGAACCTACTACCTCTGTTATTGCCTTCTACCGCCAGTGGATTGTGCCGAACGCGACAGATTGACTTCACAAATCCCCATGCGGACGAATACACATTCCAGCCGGATTTGACAGTCCAATTCCTCCGCCCATTGAACCGTCTCCTCGAATGAATCGACTTATAACACATCGTCGCTTTAAACTTTCAGACTCGTTATCATCTCGCAGCCCAAGTTAGGCGTGGGCCGCGGACCGCGTATCTGATTGCGACCTGAGCTTCCGTCTTCGGCACCCAATAACAGATTAACACGGAACCGAAATTCGACTTTCATCCTCTTTCCAACACAGCTACAGTCTGTCCCGGTCGATCGTTCACATTCACACATACCGTGCACGATGGCGTTCATCCAAGATCCCCGTCTACGGCAGCGCTGGAACCAGATATCCCACAACGCCGAGGCGGTAACCGAGAACGCCGCGGCCGGCATCTGGACCTTCCAGCACACATACATCACTCCCTGCCTTTCTTCTCTCGCCGACTCCATCGACAGCTGCACGAGCCTATGTCTCGGGGACCGTGAAGAGCGTGCCCGACGCGCGCGCGAGCGAGACCGCGGAGCTCATCGGACGAGAGCCGAGTATATGTTTGATTTCTACGACGACTGGGACGATGATTTCGCCGCGGATCAGGGGGCCACCAGTAGTGGAGGAGGAGGAGGACTCTTCGGCGGCTGGGGCGGCGAGGACTGGGATCGCTTACTGGCGGGGACAGGAAACGATCGGAGACATGCGGCCGGTGGCACGGGGGACGTCGTGGATCAGCCGAGGCGAAAGAGGGGGATGAGTTACGGGACGAGAGGAGGACCGAGGAGAAAGGCTTCGCTACCCGAGGACGATCCGACTGTCATTCCGAGGACGGCACCGCTGGGGTTCTTGGGGCGGTTGCCTTTCAAGTTTGGCGGTACACTGAGGTATAAGCCTTCAGCAGCGAACTTACGGGACCACCCGGGTGCACTTGTGCCTGGACAACAACAGCAGGGAGGACGCCGGCATCGAGACGAGAATGAGCCGTTGCTGGGGACAAGCTTGGAGGAGGGTGAGCATGCTCGAATCCACAAACAACATGCAAGGGAATCGCCACAGTTGAGGCCGCGTAGTAATACTGGCGAGTCAGAGGGCACGTCATCGAGTTCGTATCGATCAAGGAACGACATTTTCCCAAGTGATGGAGAGGGCGATGAGGATGCGGTGCCGTTAGACGACGAATTCGCGGTCGCTTTTGGCCGCGTGGATGACGGGAGCAGTAACAGGACGAGAAGTACGAAGGGGAAACGGCCGGCGAACGGAGATAGGGAGTCAGGGATATTGAGATCAGTGTCAAGGACTACGATAGCGTCAACCTACTCGGCCTACCAGATCGATGACACCACTATTTTCCCAACATCGGGTTCAGAGGATGCCCTGCCGACGCCATCGCTGGAAGATTTGCAACGAGAGGAAGAACTGGCTGAGAGGGAAGAGTACGAAGAGATTGAACGCAAGAGAAAGGCTGCGTCTCGCTTGGCCGCACAGCGTGGATTGCGCAAAGAAGAGGAGGGGACTCCCAAGCCAGAACCAGCACCGAAACTGGAACCGGAGCTGGAATCAAAGCAAACCGAAGTTAACCACGGATCGACTCCCGAAGAACCCATTCTACAGATGAAGAGTCCTGAGGATGAAGTGAGGGAGACGAAACTCCCAACTTTTACGGATGTCAGGAGCAACGACACCCCTGTAGCCAAGCAGAACCATAGTGGAGGCGCGAAGGAGAGCACGACGGCAAAGCTCGAAGGAAGTAACACAGAGCTCGAATTTATACCGGCACGGTTGCCTCATTTTGGATGAAAGATCAGGCCTGATAATGTGGGTCCAGTAAACAGGGACTGTTGGGGGCTACAAAACGGATCGTACGGTATCACGGCTCTGCGGGATAGATGCTTCAGTTACGACTTTAATGAACATAAACAACGAAGGGGTATGCGGCTACAGGTTCCCCATGAGAATTATATTGGTGGTTTAATTGGAAGACGGAGTTTTCAGTTCAAGGCGAGCTGATAGACACATGAGATGCTCTCAGCACAAAAGTCAAAAGACACGAAAGAGGCTATCGTTGACGGCAATCTATAGACCGGAGTTGGGGTCCCTTTTGGAGTAGTCGGCTATGAGTTATAACATAGGTTGGTTTGAATGATGGTTTCGACTTGGGAGCGTCTTTTTTATTGTCTACATGATGAGAAGCCTGGCTAAGAAGAGCACCATAGTCAAACTACCTGTATCGGCCTCGAACAACATCTCGATTATGAAAGAACAGCCCGTCGAGGTCCAAGTGGCAGAGTGCCCACGTATTTTGATTAGTATATAAATGGACGGATTCAACGGCATGTTTAACATCTGAAAGCATGTGGCGATGCGTCCAAACGCGGGGCCTGAAGGTCAAAGAAAGTCGATGATGAACATGTTAACCATTTACAATGAGCCTCGGCTCCCGCTCTCACCTTCCCCTGGCTTCCCCGCATCCCATTCCCAAACTCATTCGCCTGTGCAGTCTTGGCGAGAGGGGGTGCGGCATACACACACACACCAACATATTTTGGCTAACTTTATTAAAATCTATTATTTAATAACGATTTCTGAATTAATTTGAAGTTATTTTAATGTGCAAAGTAAATAAAACACCTGTAATTAATTAAACTTATCACGACAATACTTCCTAAAATAATGCTAAAATTAAAGCCTGCTACCTTAAAGCGATTTCATATTCGAAGCGGTATTACCTCTATTTACTTTAATAAAAATTAGGATAAGGAAGATTTTAGCTTAATAATTCTATAACGCGCTTCCTCCCACCTTAGAAAGAAGAGTTGTACCTTAGTTGAAGTTGAGTAATTTATTAAAACTATCCTCAAAATTATTCCTGAGAAGAAAGCTACCCCCAAAAAGAAAATTAGTTTTAAGAAGGGGAAGAGGAAGGCTCCTATTAGAGACCCTACCCTGAAATTAATACACTTATTGTGACGAACGGCAGTCTGATCTGCCTAAGTRGGATAGCTGAAGGTAGGAACTATCAGTGCTGTTCGGTGAAGCCAAAAGGTTCACAACAAGTATGCGTGCGTGATACTGGTCTCGGYGATAATGATCAATTGACTACTGTCGAACTATCTGACAATCTGAGTTCTCCAGCAGTCCCTTTATACTTCGTGTCTGTTCCTGATTCTTGAGCCTTGAGTGTCCATTGTGGTGATGGCTCACTCATAGTGTTGGCTCACCGTGAGCCCTGCTCACTGTGAGCCGGTGCGTCAGTGAGCCCCTGCATGCGCCCTTCTAGTCAGTGCTGGACCTCCTGAAGGTTACACCAGCCATTACTGGTGGGCGGTCGGTTCCCGACAGCTTGGGCGACCCTTGTGTCGCTTAAGTTCGTAACACTTATCTCCTCCTATCTGACTAATTACTTTTATTAAAATTTCTAATAGTAAAAATAAAGTTTCTAGCGATAATAATGAAGTTGAATAAGAATTCTCTATCCATCTTACCCTTAAAAAAAAGGCTTTTGATACTTTATTTTACTATTCGAGTAACGACGACGATAAAGTAGCCTCCTTGATTAAATTAACCTCTTTGAAACTTGCCGCGGTAGCTAAACCTCGTACTTTCAAACTAATTATTCTAACCCTACTATGACGGCTGGTGCCGTCATAGGTTACATGGTTCAAGTGAAGGTTCTAGACTTGGCTCCGGCTGCCTCCCAGTTAGGGTATAAGAACCTCGCCTCTCCCATTAGCCTTCCCTTTTGGGATTTCTTTCCTCTTCAACTTCTTGTCTTTAGTCCAAGTTAGCGAAATGGTACAATCATCACACTGTCTAGCTACGCTGTGACACCTACCGCTTCTTCTCAAATTTACTTACCCTCAATTTATATAAATTTAATTTAACATTATCGGTTCGTATATTATTATTACCTGTAATAAACTACTTATTATTAAAGATTATAGTATATATAAAGAAGTAAAAATTGGGTAAAATAATAGTAAATTCTATTTATAGTAATTTAGGACGTTTTTATTTAAGGATATTAAATAATTATAGTAAAATTATACATAGGAAATTATCGCCGTTATTATAGCTATAAGAATAAAGTATTAAATCTCCCTCTATATGTTACGAACGTTAAGCGAAATAACACGGGCCAACCAAGCCACTGGGATACAACAGCCACGTGAAGGCTGGGCAATGTAACTGTGACGGTTGATGCATAAGGGCTTGCATTCCTCCGTCGCAACTATATAAGAYCACTTGAGCAACCGAATTGCCAGCTTCGGTTACTTGTATCCTTTTGCGGAAACACGGAACGTTATAGCGTAGTGGTGAAATGCGTCGCCGTGACAGTAACCATGACAAGGATGCGGGCTCATGGAGGCGAGCCAGGCTCATGAAGGTAAGCCAGGCTTATAAAGGTGAGCCAGCTCAGGGCTCATGAGCCAGTTCGCGGTCAATAAGCCAGACGCATGTAATTAGAGACACCAGAGTATAAAGGGACGACTGAAGAACTCAGATTGTCAGATAGTTCTGCAGTAGTCAACAGAATATTATCACTGAG
>RAOM01000181.1:15310-50372 GCA_009805225.1 Neurospora sp. LNF1-1 | reverse complement strand
CAATCAAAGACGGCATCAAGAATGCCATCAATCCCGAAAACTGGGGTGCATTGATGCGTGCTGGCACTGCGGTTGCTGTAGGTGCCACCTCGACGGTAGCTGCAATAACAGCCGGTCCGGCCACTAGTGGTGCAAGCTTTGTTGCAATCCCGCCGATTTTGGTGGCTACTACTTCAGCTGTTCTTGAGGAGCTGGGTTCGACCCAGGCGCAGAAATGATACCGGCGGATGGAGCTCGACCAGATAAAAGAAGAGGGGTATTGCAACGTTGGAAAATAGAGCCAAGGAAATTCAGGCTCGGATTCTTGTGGGGTGTACCCGATGGACATCGTTGATCTGGAAGGGAGGTCGGGACGGATGTGCTGCCTTCTGCCTCTGTCAAGAAGGGATGTGATACTGTACTTTCTCTCCCTCGCCTGGAAAATTGCGAGTGAAGTCAATACCTGACCGTACATGCAAGGGGAAAAAAAGAGTAGTGGACTGACTCACCAAATTCATTGAACTCGTCCAACAAACCCTTCCAGTCCCGCTCAAGTATCATTGTTCCAGCTCTGCCCATCGTCCACTGTGGAATATGAACTTCTCTCCAATACCATTCAGGTTTTGATCGAACTGACCGACTTCATCCTCAGGGATCCACCAGTAGCCGCTACAGCCACGATATATGCCGTTCGGGTCTATATCCCAGTCATTGCTGCCACGGCCAGACAAGCAACAGTCGCTTTCATTGCTCTCCGAAGGCTGTCCACAGCCATAGGCTCTTGGCCCAGCTCCAGACGTCGAGCAATCTCTGTCACCGACAACAATGGTCATGAGAGTTCCTTCCCCACAGCCTTGAGTCCGGTTGCACCTTAGGGCTCCGCAGAATGGTGGAAGGACGCCGCAGCAAACATCTTGAAACATATCGGGGCACCGAATAGAGGCCTGAGTAGGCCGGTTGCACAAGTTGGCATCACCGTAGTCTTCCCAGAAGATAAGGTCAAAAGAGTGGGCCAAGGCGCTTTAGTGGTGGTTGTCGTCGTGATTGTTGAGGGTCAAGGAAGAAGCAGTGCTGCTCTTCTGGACGAGAAACAGAAGGAGGGAGGGTCCAGAAGTTACGATCCTGAGGAGAAACTGGCGGGAAAACAAGATCTTGTGAGGCATATTTCCCCGTCAGAATGGAAGATATTGGCTTTTGGTGGACGGTGATATTGCAGAAAACAAAGAGGAAAGCAGCTGGAGGAATAACGAGAAGGCCGTGGTGGGGATCCGACGGATAGAAGCAAGGATTCGACCGGGCATATTGGAGCAAGGTATTTATTTTGGGCGTGTCCCAAAGGCTTTCTCCCCCGATTAGTAGATATCACATCCGAGGACTGCGCACAATGTTCTGATAGCTCAACATGATAAGCTTCTCTTGCAAGGGACCCCGTTCTGCGCATCTTGAACATACCTAGTAAGGCTCGTGCCTGCGGTGAGCCTAGAGATCGAGCCGCCGCTGAACTTTGCACAAGCACTGCATTCACACGTGCAGAGGTGTATGTTTCAGCGAACTTCGAGTTGAGAAACAGAGGCGGGATCCTGGTCAGTGAAACAGAGCAAATGCATTGGGGGATCTGATATCGAAGGAATTTGCTCGAAATGTTTACAGGGCATATGCCATCCGCCGAAGCTCACGGGCTGATGCAGAGTTCGATGATTGCCTCTTAACGGTCAAGACAGTAACGATAGCCAGATGCATGCCGAGAAGGGTTTGGAGTCGAGCTTTCGGCCGGCCATTACCGTATGGAATGACATGTAACTGGAAGTCAATATTTCTCTTGCTGATTGAAATTAAGATGGAGAAAGCGGAATTGTTCCTGTTACTGCGCCATTGTGAGAAAGGCGCAAAAGGCTCGTCAGGTCGTCGCTGACAATCACACAGACTCTTTCTGCAATCGCTTCGTCGCTTTCTCTGGTGTATTGATGCTCCATCGACTCGACAACCAAAATGGAAAGAACGTACAAGAAGAGCAGACAGGAGAGACTGAGACAATGAAGAGCTCGTCAATAGCAGTTGACTGAATGTAGCGTGAAAACGTGAGGTTGAYGGGAAGGATCGACACGATCGTTGCCTCGCCTATGACGTTATGGGACCCCTAATCCGCCAAACAGCCGTGTTGCGCCTTTCTTCGAACCTGTTCACCGTCGCGCAATAAGGAAATAATGGAAATTTTTCGGCCTGGTGATCTCATGGCTCCTTTCATTATGACGGGAATGGAGTGGTTCCATTGTCAATCCAAGGCCTGCCGGGGAGATAGAAAGAGGTCAAGTCCCCATTCACGGCATCGCAGCAATTGACCGAACCGAAACCACCACCACACCAACATCAACCTTCATCTACCTAATTATTTTCACAGCGCAATACCTAAGAGCGTGAACCGAAGTCACCTCAACACCACCTAATAGTCATATTCGCCGAAAACCGAATCGAACGTCTCTACGCAACCCCCACATCCAAGCCTCCAAGATGCAGAGCTCATTGTCACAAGCATACGCGGCACCTCCCTCGGTCCCCAACACGTCGACGGAAAAGTCCCATCATGTTGCCCCTACTGCTGCCACTGCTGGCGCTGGCACACCCCTGACCACCCAAGCCCACCACACTGCGGGCACCACATACCCTCAAGCCGATACCACNGCATACGCGGCACCTCCCTCGGTCCCCAACACGTCGACGGAAAAGTCCCATCATGTTGCCCCTACTGCTGCCACTGCTGGCGCTGGCACACCCCTGACCACCCAAGCCCACCACACTGCGGGCACCACATACCCTCAAGCCGATACCACAACTGGTACTACCACGGCCGCCGGCACAACACCAGCTACCAACCGCCCGACCACAGCAAGCACCTATGCCAACGAAAAGTTGGTAGCCACCACCCCCGCTGTCACTCAGAGACGCTTCGGCGCTTCCGACATCATCCTCTTCGTTCTCGCCATCTTCGTCCCGCCCCTGGCTGTCTTCTTCGACCGCGGCTTCAAGATTGACTTTTGGATCAACATCCTCCTAACCATCCTGGCCTGGTTCCCTGGCATCATCCACGCCTGGTATATCCTCTACAGGCATCCCACCGGCAGGGACTAGAGGACCAATCCGGAGAGGAAATCAGTAGTGCACTCGCGGACACGCTTGGCTGCCAGCCCTTTCATGGTCCGCCATCAGGAATGCCCAGGCATCTTATCCCAGTGGCACCCTCCTCGGGATCTCTTTATCAGAACTAACCGTCTCATAGATACCTTCCGCCATGCTCTCCGGCGTATTCCACCTCTCTGGTGATTGCGGATCGGATCATCAAAGTGCCTCTCCACAATTTGAAGGGCACCTTCAAACCCTTTGTATGCCGGATGCTCATCAATCCTCTTCCTTCCAGAAATGAAGCCTGTCCTGACACCTCCCGGCTAGATACAGCTCAAATGAATATTCTACTCCGGCTTGACTTCTTATACCATACACTCGGTGAACGCCTCCAGTCCTACCTTACTGGCATTATAAAACGCTGCCCCAGCAACTACTACGCGCCCACCAAACGACGTAACATTCAGGATCACGCCTCCCTGAGCGCCATCACACGACGGAGACTTCGGATTCACATCGCGCATGATCCCCACCGCCCGCTGCGTGATGGTCATAGGACCCCAGAAATTCGTCTCGAATACGGCCCTACCGTCGGCCTCGTCCGCGTTTTCGTGTTGCCGTAGATGAACATTCCAGCATTGTTGATAATCACGTCAAGACGGCCAAAGTGCGCTATAGAGGCGCCAAGGGCCGCGTCGATCGAGGAGCGAGTTCAAGAACTGCGAGGAAGGCGTAGACTCTGGCAGGTAGGAGAGGCCGGTGGAAGGGTTACGAGCCGTGGCAACCAGACGGTGGCCCTTTGAAAGGACAAGGGTGCATAGGGCGCGGCCTATGCCTTGGGAGCAGCCGGTTACCGTGAGAGTGTTAGTTACGAGCGGAGGCTGGCAACAGGCGAGCGACGAGGGGGGCATACTGAACCACACGGCATCTGCCGGAAGACAATAACTCTTCTGTGTGGATCCCATTCTGAGTGATGAGGGGGCTGATGAACCGCTGTGGGTAGAGATAAAGAAGCAAGGCTGTCAAAGTGTTGAAGCTGCTGATCCTCGATTGACTTTACAGTCTCATCCTACAGAGCATACCGACCATCTTATACCTTCCTCACGCCAACATCAGCAGTCTATCTACGCCTCTACCCAATATCTACCCCTCAATACCGAGCGACCGATACTACATGCAAAGACCAGTATCACGATAATCTCCCTCGTTACATCCTATACAACCGGACTATGTTTGACATCCCGCTGGTGCATGGTTCCTGCAGCTGATATGATGTTATTAAGCAAGGTCGGAGATAGGGACTTGAACACTTGGTACCGGTCTCAGTGTTGAACTCTGATGTTTCCTTCCATCCCATCGCAGCAGCCACCCAGCAGTCTCTTCCACGTGGCTGTCGCCTTTCAAGTTCCTGTTGCAAATGTACTAGAGAAGAGTATGTATGTAACTTCCCATTTTTCACAAAACGATTAGCATTTTCTAATGGCTGACATTGAGAGAATCGGGAAAAGACGTGGTCTTCTGGCCTATCACAAGGTTGCATCGCGCCAACTGTTGAGCAGCCGACACTGACGGGTTTGGCGTATCTCGCAGCCCTCCTCCCCGGACACGTCAGCACATATTCCCGCCAGCAGTGCGTTGCATCTTCAACCCAAAGAATAGAGTTCTCTGTTGGCCGGCCATCATGAGACAAACCATCGGATTTAAAACGGGAGTAGGTATGGATGTGACTGACGAGCCCTGCCCGTTTTGCGGAAAGGTTCGAAAGGTCCTGCCTAAGCATCCGAAGAAGTCGGAGGTGAGACGACTGCAATAAAACTGAACTACGATGTGCCTCCTTACCTTGTATCAACAAACATTGACGTTTATCTCACTTAGTGGCGGCTGAGCCTCCAATCCTTCCTTCCATTAGTGAAGCTTGCTCTAGTTACGGCTCCTAAGGACGACCAAACTGCTTCCGACGTGCTGCCACCAACAACACAGACGCCCTCAACCACGCCGTACCAAAAGGACTACCCTTCGTCACAATCACCGCTCGAGAGGCTTCCACTGGAGATACGGGAACACATATGTCAGCTAATCGGATTGGAAAATCCTCACCCGGAGCCTCGCTGGATGTGCGCTGTCAAGTGGGAAGACAGGCACCAACCATGCAACCGCAGGCGGTGCTGCCAAAAGTCTCTCTGTACTTTTATCACGGGTGTCAAAGTCCATGGTTGCTCAAGCACAGCGTGCCCTGTTTGAGTATATTACTCTCGACAAGCCTCGGACACTTACCAACTTGTACAAAAGCTTGCTCCTGTACCCCGAGAACCGCGGCTATATTCGACATCTCAGCGTGAGATATCACAAGTATGTACGGCAGCGTTTCCACTACGATTGTCCGGGTGAGAGACACAGTCACCCTTACGACCAACCGGATGCATCCGCATCTGTCAATCTGCTTGGGCCCGTGGTAATGGAACAAGGAGCGAGCAGTCCTTGGACAACGAATTTCCTCCGTTAAGCCTACACTTAATATCGTGAGAATCCTGCGGTTGCTCGTATAAATAATCGTGTCGCGGCTTTCAGCGATCTAACGGATACAATTCTTGCACTCGTCGTCCATTTCTCGCCGTCGTCACAATCACTTGCCCTAAGCGGCTCGGGGGAATCCTGGATTCAGCCGTTTCAGTACAGCAGAAAGCTTTTCCTAGATCACAGTCCACCGATAACGACACTCAGCCTAAATTGTTCCGTCTTTCAAATACTGTTTGAAAGTTCTGAAACCGCCTATTCCGACAATTTCGCGTACCCATGCCTTTCCACTGTGCAGGACCTTACACTTAAAGGGTTTTATCCTTCGGAGCTGAGATGGGTGGACAACCCCAAAGTAAAACTGGTCAGCCTGGTCGGCTGGTTCTATACCAACCCACAACTAAAGAGACTTGAAATCAACAAATTCGACGAGACTGTGTGTGCCGGGAGTAGACACAACTGGAACACGATTCTGCCTAAGTTCAAGGATACACTTCGCTTTCTGTCGATGAGCGGATATAAGGAACCTATTCAGGAAGACCAAATGACTTATCGCTTTGGCCCCAGCCGCATATTAACTTGCCTACCGGAACTCAACAAGCTGGCTTACCTCAAGGTCCCCTTGCATTATATCAGTTTTCATAGACCGCAACCACTTCGAGATATGGGTGCTGCCCCGGGTGGCTCTGACTCTGGAAATTCCGACACCGATGATACCCATCAGAAGAACTCCATTACCGCAGAAAACAGCCGCCAGCGGATTATGACTGAGTTCCCTCCGTCACTCAAAGCTGTCGATACATCATCGAGTACGAGAATTACAGGGAAGATGAACTATGGAACGGGGATAAGATCCGGGAAAGGGAAACATATCACCTCACACTCTAGGGCCGACAAAGTCAAATCCGGATTTTATGCACACTTTAACATGATACCTTTCCGTGGCGTTGATCACCCTCTTTCACCAAGAAGTGAGCCGTCGCAACACTGACTACATATGCCGTCCCGGAGATCAAAATACCATCATCAGGCAAGATGGCCGAGCGGTCTAAGGCGCCACGTTAAGGTAAACCCTTAATTCTCTCCAAAGAAATCCGTGGTCCGAAAGGGCGTGGGTTCGAATCCCACTCTTGTCACAATCATTGCATCAACCGAACTCGGGTTGATCTCAAATATCTTTTTCGTGYTTTTTTTTTTTTTTTTTTTCGTGGCTCACGAGTCATGTCATGCCCACCTCCACGCACGAAAATTGATTGTACTCTCATGTCGCGCGGCATTCGGTGTCAGCTTATAAGCAATAGAATAAAAAAGATCAAACACATACGACCATACCCACTGGAAAACTCGGGATCCCGTCCGCTCTCCCATAGATAAGCCAGTGAGGGCCAGACTAGTAGTTGGGTCGGTGACGACCAGCGAATCCCTGGTGTTGTATGTTCTTTGCGCCTTTTCCTTTTTTATACCATTCGTTGGATCTTCTGTCGCACTCCTTTTTTGCTACGTTCGCGTTCTGCTGTCTTCGTTCCCATCTAACATGGTTTGCATTGCTCTGACAAGTTGGGAGTAGTTGTCTCCGATCTTGAAAGCTGGGTTGCCAATTGAATGAGAGGATTGCGGTTTGCAACTGATACAAGGTAACTTGCTTGGTCCGTCCGAGAAGATATGCGCAAAGGAGCAGGAACGAACGGACTCAACAATAGGTAATGATGAGAAACGTAGAGGGAGTGACGGGGATGTGCTGTGTAGACGTCGGCAATTCGAGTAGAGGTGTAGGACAAGACTGCTCTTGGTCCTTAGAACCTTCCCTATCCTTCGCATTTCCGTATCGCTTGAAACACATCTGAAACCATGAGCGCAGTCGTCGAGGCATCGTAGCTTTGAGGAAGGAACGTCTTGACTGTGGTGAGAATGCTATGGTTGATGATTAATGAATCGAGTTTATGAAAGTACCGGGAATTCCTCTCTCCTGCCATCTAGGACAAAACAAGGCAAAGAAACTAGAACACTGTGTTTTCTCGAGGTTATGAGGGAGCATAGGGCTCTGTCTTATCATCTTAGGCGCGAGATGGCTGGCGGCTTCCTCCCAACTACACGCCAATCACCCAAAGCACATTTCTTTTTTGAGGCTGGGCATTCATGGACCCGGAAGGTTCAGGCCGCCAAATCAATTGCCTGGGTTGGGCGAGGGCCGTGGCTTTCCGTCACGGGTCTACAGGATTGGCAATAGTGTACCAGCAGCGGCCTGGTAGCTTGCACCATTTATGGGCACGTGGCGCGGGTAAGGCTGTAAATCCGAGTTGAACCTGCAAATTGCACTCGGTCAGAAGACCATTCTTGATTAGTTCCTAGTAAGATGAGAGCGTGGCAAGGGAATCTCTCGCTCTTGTCTTGTGGGATCACTTCACGGTTTGGTGATCCACTATGACAAACTGATCACGATGGACCTCCTTCATGTACCTGCCTTAACCTACCTCCTTCATCTGCCTGCATTAGCCTACCTCCTTCATGTACCTGCCTTAACCTACCTTCATCTGCCTGCATTAGCCCACCTCTTCCCTTCTATCCTGGCATGTCATAACCATGGTGGTTGGCTTGCAACACACTGCCGGCGTAGCCGCCAACACCTTTGTAGACGAGTCGATTGACTCATAGAGCTGCATGCCAGGGCTGCGAAACAAGGTGACGGCGGCGTTGAGAGCGACAAGGCAACCACAGCTCTAGGATCAGAAGCCGGCAGCTAGGGTGGGATGGCTTTAAGCCTGGGCGGGGGCCCGTGTAAGCACCCCCGCCCCCCGAAGCGAGGCTGGAAGCCTTGATATCAAGCCTGGGCGGGGGCCCGTGTAAGCACCCCCGCCCCCCGAAGCGAGGCTGGAAGCCTTGATATCAAAACAAACGCTACCCGAAGTGAACCCTCTGGTTGCCTTTTTGGCATGTCCTCCATTGCAGCATCAAAGCTGCATTTGATCCTTGAAAGACGAAAAGTTGATGTGGCACGCTGACATCAGGCTTGATGTAAAGGACGTCGCCAATCCAACGAGAGAGAAGAGAATGTGTTGCGCCTTTCTGAGGCAGTGAAATAAGCTTTTGATAGCCTCAGCCCTTTGGAAATCGGGCACTTTTCAGCACCGCCGCAGTCCAACAATTGGCTCAATGTGCAAGATGCGTTCTTAGATGAGAAAGGAGAGAGCAAAACGTGCGTTCCAAGGTGTATTAGGCATCAAAACCAGGCCCCATGACTTGCCGTCGTTAAGCGCCCAAGACATAGCCGTAGCCCAACTCCGCAGCTCAACTCCGTGATGAGCTACCGCACGTTTCCACTGAAACGGGATTTATCCACGCGCTATAAGGCCAATTATATCTTGAGAAGGGCCTTCAGACTAATGCCTCAACATGGTTAGCACACCTAGCAAACCACGTAATTGGCCAGTACAGCCTCTACTTGAATGAGAATTAGCCATAGATGGAGAACGACTGATTCAAAACGAGGTTCATTCCATCGGTGAATGTTCTCACCATATCTCGTGCAAAGAACGCAGTAATAGCAGCCCATGGATGCATTATCGAGTCAACGGCCTGATGGCTTCACCCATCCCAACGGGCGCAGCGACTTCGAAGTTGCGATAATATGCGCGCTCCGTCTCGAATTCGACGCCGTATGCCTYCTTATCGATAAGCTGTGGGACGAAGACGGCSATCAGTACGGCAAAGTCGACGGAGACCCGAACATATACACGACAGGTCGGATGGGGAAGTGCAATGTCGTCCTTGTCCTTCTGCCCAACATGGGAAAAGCGAGCGCCGCCAGCGCAGCTGCAAGTCTTNACAGGTCGGATGGGGAAGTGCAATGTCGTCCTTGTCCTTCTGCCCAACATGGGAAAAGCGAGCGCCGCCAGCGCAGCTGCAAGTCTTCGATCGAGCTATCCGCGAGTGTCGCTGGCCCTTTTGGTRGGCATTTGCGGGGCGGTCCCATTCGCAGGACCGGAAAGGGACCGCATTGTCCTCGGCGACGTGATCATAAGCAACCTCGTGATCCAGTATGACCTTGGAAGAGCGCTTCCGGACGCGCCCACAACTACTTAAACCTCACGTCCCCTTCCCAAATTCAGAATGTTTTCTGCCTTCCATCTCTCCATCCATACCCCCAAAAACCAGCGAGTTCTTCCCTTCCCTTCCCTCCCCCCCACCTCCCCATCCTCTCCCATCCCACCACATCCATCTCCATTCCTCATGCATCCCAGTGCAGTTTTCTTCCTCATGTCCCCACCCAAAGGCAGAGAAATACAATGAATAAAAAGTGAGATGTCATAGTCAGGTAAAACCTGAAGGTTTGCCACCAAAAATTGTGCCCGGACTTCTTTACCCAGGGAGTTGGCCCTGGGGGTGAGGACTACGCGAAGTACAGGCAACCTTATGGCTGCCTACTGTGACAGATTCTGGAGCCTCCTACAGTCGGGCGCTAGAGATATGAAGAAGAGAAGAAGAAAGGAACGGAAATATCATGGGGGAACGGGAGATTAAATAGGCTGAAGAGCCGGTCTGTGCACGAGTGCAAGTTTTGAAAACTTGGGCGGGTCAAACCGACTGGGAAAGAGAGGAATAATGGCCGGGGAAGTTGTTGACGATGATGTTGGCATCGACGGTGGTCTTCGGGGTGGGTGCGGGTGGCAGGAGAGGGTCGGAGAGAGAAGTCACGGTCGGCGAGCGGATGTCGCGATCCTACAAGCTTACGTCTAGGGCGTCATGCATCGACTACTTCGGGCCAGGTCTGTGTCTGGATGCGAAGGAACGAGTTGGCTACGAAGACTTGAAGGCAAGTTTGATCAGGCTTCTCCCTCTCACATCCAAGCCCTTCTTTTCTTCCACGTGAGTTCTTCATCTCGGCACAACCGGATCCTCCTCACCTTCCGTCCAACACCATCAGAGGTTCCGGAGATGGCTTACAGCGCCCATCTCTACTGGTAAAATGGACTGAGCAAAGACACCAGGCAATCATGACCAGGTCCCAGAGCCGTGATTTCGTGACCCGGGGGATCTTCCTTCCTCACGTCCCAAGTCCAACCAGGCCTACAAAGACATCACAGCTAAGTACAACCCATTTTCTTCCTCATGTCTCCACCCTCAGGCAGAGAAGCATAACGAAAAAAAAAAGCAGTGATCAGGAAAAGTCCCGAGAAGGTGTCATCAAAAATTGTGTCCGGACCTGCAAACCCAGCGAATTGGCACTGGGGTGGGATTTGCAGTACAGGCAACCTGGGCCAGGTTGGTTACCGCATGAGATTCTGGAGCTTCTCGCGGTCGGACCTAACGCTTGATCTGGAAGAGGAGAAAGTTTGCAAATATTGAGGGGGGCTGGAGATTAAACAGGCAGACGAGGGGGCCTGTGCACGAGTGAAAGTTTTGATGTTTGAGTGGTTGGAGTGAGAACGGGTGGGTTGGCAGGTATGATGTTGACGGCTGGCGTGACATTTGAACTGGAGCTTGTGATTCCGGTGTCGATGGTGAAATTGGCGACATATGAGGGGAAGTAAGGGAAAGAGGGCCGGCCGAGAAGGAGGGAACCTGAAATGAAGGGGATCCTTATCAAGGCGGAGGTAAGGTTTTGGACTTGTGGCGGAAAGGGATCGAAGATGTTGAAATGCTTTGGGTCATCACTGATGGCATGAAAGGTCATTGGGAAGGAGTTTGCTAATCTTCGGTGCAGGCACTGACAGCACATCCAATTGGCGATGCTTGAACGGAAGCCCCCAAGCTCAGGCGATCAAGTGCCGAGACCGAGTCACGATGCGCACTTTTTTCGAGACACGGGAAGCAGGTACGTTCGAGATTCCAAAGTTGATCGTGTGATCATGACATTTCTGACAAGGCATCGAGGGCAAATACAAGCGACGGCGCCAATAGGGAAAGAGATGACAAGCAACAAGAACATCCAACAAACAGAACCATGAATGGAAGTCAACCTTTCGGTCGAGACTCCTCTCCCGACCCATCATGCCTATTTCCTTTCAGTTTGCACACGTTCCAAGCCCCTTGGCAGTTCACCAGACTCTCGAAAAATCCATTCGGCAACAGACCAAGTACCTGGTCAAAGATGACGTCCCACCACGCGAGATTACACCATTCTTCCACTCTCAATATCCGCAACGATAGATCTGGCAACCACGTTGACGTCCATGGATCCCGGTTACGCCAGCCCCTTCCTGATATCGCTGATCCGATCAAAGACCTGCTGATAGTACGAACCTTCCGGCAAGACGAGGTCGCTGGCCTTTGAGTGGATGGGCGTGTGAACAGCACCGATCACGGCACTGATGACACGCACACCGAGCGGGCGGAGTTCGGCGCGGAGGATGCCCGACATGCTGTCCATGGCCGATTTGGAACTGCTGTAGATGCCTTTTTGACCACCGTCATGTCAGAATTGCATCCAGTCTGAGCAAAGGGAAAAGGAAAGCTGAAGAGACTTACCAACCCAAGCAAGCGGCATCACACTCGCAACGCTACTATAATTCACCACCACCCCCTTTGCCTTGATCAACATCGGCGCAAAAGCCTGCACCATTCCCAACGCGCTCCAAGCATTCAGATCATAAAAGCTCTTCGCATCATCGATATCCACGTCTAGCAACGTCAGCGCCGGCATTGTTGATCAAAACGTCTAGCTTGCCACCGGTGCGCTTTTGCACCTCGGCGGCGCATTGCTTGATGGAATCCTGGGGAGTCACGTCGAGCAGAAGGACTTCGATACCGGGTGTGTTCTCGAGAGAGGGGCCGCCTTTGGAGAAGTTGCGGAGAGTGGCGAAGACGCGGTAGCCCTTGCTGGCGAAGACTTTGGCCATGGCGGAGCCAATGCCGCTGTCGCTGCAGCCGGTGATTAGGACGGTCTTTTTGGACTCGAATGAGGTAGTGGTCATGATGGCTGTTTGGTTTTGGTTTTGGGAGGAGATGGAAATTGGGAAAGTGTCGATCGGGGGATTGGGAGATTGAAAGAATGTGGTGAGGGATGCTTTCTTCGAGCGAAGCTACCTATTATGGATATCGTCAGATCTGTTTGTCTGGAAATCTCCAAGGGTGATGAGAGATACTGTAGGCTTTTATCCCCCCTCCCCGGGTCCATCAAATCATCTAGATTCTTCTGTGATTAGAGTTCGCGATTTAATATTCGTCATTCTACACTACCATCCATGTTTTCCCATGATGTGTATTTGAAACCAACATCACGGAGTGATTGCTGAGCCATTTTGCAATGTCTTGTTGGTTCCCGGAGGTAGCATTGCGCCAGGCGGACGGTCAGCACCGTTGATTCATCCGCATCACTGGCACGACTGGGTTTCGTAAACTCGTGTGTGGGAGTTGTTCTCCGCAACGCCCGCTTGCCTAGGCCGTAAGCAACAATCGAGAGCTAGAGGTACCGATCACTCCGCACAACCACAGGACTGCTTCGAATGATGAACCGAGCAATGGCCAAAAGAAATCACCAAGAATTATTTGATCTACCCGAATGTACAGATGAAACAAATAGGCACCAGTACAAGGAACGAAGCCGTCAACGTCATCACAGTGCCGTCCCCAAAGGGTATCGCCTCCTCTCACTCCGCTCTCCCGAGGGAAGCCCACTCAGTTATACATTCTTCGTCCGGTTTTGAGGACGGTAGGCTTGCCTGTTTTCTCCAGCACTTTTCGCGTTTCGTCCATCAGTGCCAAGTCATACCCTGCAATCATGGTCAGTCTCCCCTGTGCTCGACAACTGGACAACAAGACAGAATCCAACCGCGAGGCTCTGCTCGAGGCTAGGCAGAAAGGGTTTGCGTACCTTGTCTCGCCATGAGGGCTATCACAAACGGAAGCTTCTCTTCCCGGCTCGAAACCCGCGAGTTGTAGGATATTTCGTCAACTAGAATTTGTGCGCCACTGTCAGTGCCACTGTTATTTACGAGTCCTATTGGCTTTTCTGGGACTGGGGTTGGGCTCACTAGGAACAGCCAGAACCGGAGACTTCATCACTGGCGCCAAGCCTAATGCATTGATTCCGTCTTGAGGTGGTCGCCGAAACCTGCGACCCGTGCACGATGATCAGCGACAAATGTCCACACTCAGCAGCCACGTCAGCAGGGGTCACGGGGCACTCACGTTGGAACTTCGTCCCGGTACCTAGGGCCCATCGATTCCAGCGGCATCATGACAAGCGCATTGGAGTGCTTCCCTGTCAAAATGGTGTTCTTGAACCATTTACGGTAGACATCCATTTTACGGAAGCCAAGATCTCGCTCTTCCCGAGTTATTTTCTTTGCAAACTCCCACATACCCTGGATCCGGGGGGAAACGTATGGCGTGCGGCCAAATTTCTTCCGGTATCTCGCACGGAAGTCTTCACAACTATGATAAGCGTCGTAACACTGAGCGGCTGCTGCCTGGAGGAGGGAGGTGGACGTTAGCTAAATGTCTGGTATTTGCACACTACGAACTACAGCACAAACTGCTTGTCACTCACATGCTTTATAAACTCTGGAAGTGAAAGACCACGGGCCTCTGGCGGGGGCGACGCAGCCCAAGTGGCCTCGAAGGAAACGTCAACGAAGTCGACACCCAGGATGGATCCCATTTTACCGGCGAATTCCCGCGCGGTCTTGACTTGTCGTGCGTCAATGATACTCCAAAAGTCAGTGGCCCAGATAATGGAGGTGAATGGCTGCCAAGAGTCAGTGCAAGTTCGTCAGGCAAGGCAGAATACGAGTCTGTCTGCCCCGTTGACAGGGCCCGGGGCTATGTATACCTTCGGTTCCGTCTCCATTTTCTCCACAGCTAGCCATTGCGCAGCGAATTCTCTGCATCGCTGCAGATCTCTCCCCAGGAGACCTGCCGTATCCCATTCCCTGAATCCCTGCTGGTTAGCCCTACGCCTTCAAAATTTGATGTCGTACCTGATAACTGACTTGCAGAACGGTTCGATTCCCTCTCTATTGACGGCGCCCAGAGTGGGACGTAGGCCGAAGCAACCACACCAAAGTGCCGGTCTAGTGACACTACCCCATGCTGTTGTTCCCGGATTAGTTTCGCCTTCGTCCAATCCTGAGATAACGCTACCATGGGTAAGGGATATGGAGCACCTACTGTCTGTCCCGATAGCGATATCAAGCCAGTCATATGCCGCAACAGCCGCCGCACTGCCCGAACTACTTCCTCCCATAGACTGATATTGATCGCCACGTGGGTTCCAGGGGGCTTGATAGTCAACGTACTCGATTGGCTCCTCCCAGTTGGCAAATGAGTTCATCTTTGTCTTGCCGACTATTATCGCCCCCTTGTCAACTAACTTTTGGATGCATGGCGCATTCCTGGTGCAGGCGTCATAGGTGTCGTAATATGCCCTATTTCCTTGAGAAGTCTTCGTTCCTTGTAAATTGATGTTGTCCTTGACAAGTATTCTCCACCCAGCCAGAGATTCTGACGGGGGCTCACGGCCGGTTCCTGTCTTGATCCTGGATGGAAGAACAAAGCTCGGGAACTGATGGCTTGAATCGATCCAGCGGAGGGGCTGAAAGGGCTCGAATGGGCTAGAGTACCTCTGATTATCAGCAACAACTTCGTCTCTGCAGCATTGCACACCCAAAGGTTCTGGGAATGAACTCACTTAGACTTGGGTACTACCGTCACCATGCACGTGCCATATGTGTCGTCTTCCAGTTTCCACACATCTCGCATCTGATGCCCTGTCATGTAATACGGTCCTGGCGGGAGATCGGCAACACCCGAGCATAGCACTATGTCGCGGGCCCCCAATTTGGTGAGATACTGCTTTGCCTCTGGAGTGATCCTTGGCTTCCGCTTGCCCCCACCATTAAAGACAACGGTGGCGAGAAAGGCCTGGTCGAAGACATCATCAACCGTTTCGTAATCCTTCAATGCTTTCTGGATCCAGCTCAGTCTTACTGTCTCATGAGCATCTTTCCCAGAAGATGGGACCGAGAAGACTGTGGCGAGACCACGGCGAGTGGATCTTCTCTTGATCTTGTCGATACTGCTGGCAGGAAGGAGTCGGCATGGAAAGGGAGCGACCACATAAAGGGCAGCTCCTACTTTGAACGTCCTTCCATACTCAGAGCCTGTCGTAAATTCGTCCCCCTTTCCAACGTCGGAATGCTCAGAATCTCCAACCCCCTTCCTCCAAGGTAACCTGCAAATGAGCTTTGCCATTGGGAATGGATGGGTCTATACACGTGTGACTAGAGGGAGCGTTTGACAGTTTTAACGCGCGGATTGTTAGTGATGTTGTTGGAGGCTGGAAAGGCGACGACAGAAAAGGGCCGTGATTCTGTGGTGATAACGGTAGAGAAAAAACTGAAACTAGGGCATGCCAAATATGGATCCAGGAAGGGAGTGCCGGTGAATGGGAAGTGGAAGCCAGGTGAATGGGCGCCCAGGGCACCGACTTCCGGCAAATGAAACGTTCGCATATTCCAAGCAGTGATCGGATGAAACAGAGATACTTACCCTTGATCTGGTAGAGAACAAGATGTCGTACATCTAATTCCTCAGCAAATCTACTATCTCCACCCCAATATTCCCGTATTCAGAACGATGGAAGGAGTCGTAGCTCAGTCGTACTGGGTGGTGTAGATTGCGGAACCATGTACTTAGTTCCGCTAGGCTCGCCGGTGTGGTGGAAGTCAATCTCGCACAAACTCTCGGTCGGCAACGAAGCAGATACAGAAACGACAATGCAGCCCTCAATGTAAAGTTGGGGAAAACAGAATCACGAAGCAGTTGGCGGCATAGCGGGACTTACGAGAATCGCGACGCAGTTGGGAGGATGGACAGATACTTGACAATAGCTGGACACCTGAATGAGACGGTTGCTAATTCGCATGGTGTGTGGACGTTCGGCTAATGAAATTTCCGCGATGAAAACAATAAGAAAATGCGCCTGTCCTGTCCTGTCATCGCACCGTCTGACACACGCAGTCTTAGGATACATGCCAGCATCCCCGGGAACCTCTTACGCGTATTTGTGCTGAGCAAACTGCAAGCACAAACGAACAACAAACATCCCTTCTTCAATTCTTCGGGACACATTTCACGAGAGACCTGCTCCTGTCCTCGCAACTCTCGATCGCACCAGCAAATAACTTAATTGCTGAAGCCTGGCTCCGAGTAGCACCCGATTTCACTCCCCAAAGCACCTTCCTATAGAGCCCGGGCGCTTGATAAGGTCCACGCGTAGCGTTTCTCCGGTATCACATGCATAACCACCTAGCTCGGCCGCACCAAGTTGCTAGGCTAAAACCCCACCTACCCGTGGACGGACGGATTTGAGACGCAGAGTAGCAGAGAAGCAGGCTAAGGTACCTACATCACGATATCTTGCTCATCAGAACCCAGCATATTGCCAAATGGGGTTAGGAAACTTCCTATTATAACTAAGGCTTGGTTAAAATGAAGTTTTGCCGCCCCTACCAAGCCCTTGAGAGTCAACTTCTGTTAGACTACTATAGTATATTGAACCCTACTCCATCGCTGTTGGTGGCTGAGATTCTCAGGGTAATCCGGTTCGCGAAGTTGGGCTACAGTTCCTATTTGACCCTAGTCTGGCCCCTAACTGCATGCTTGTCTTCCTCCTGCAACAAAAAGTCATGGCGCTTCCCGAGAAATTTGGAGTAAGTGGAACCGCACCAACCCTACAGCCACCTCCTGCTACGGGTCGCGTTTCATTGGCTTGCGCTAATGCAAGTCAAGGAAGTGAAAAGCAACTAGACCAGGTTGCTACTCTGGTACCTGGCTCCTCCTCCCTCCAGTTTCCTCTCGGGATCGGTTCATATCCAGCTTCTATTAGGCGTAGGAAAGGAAAGCCATCGCAAACATTTTAACCTCTTTCTCAATTAATGTAGAGAAGCGTCTAATACGGCGACGATTACTTAGCTAAGCTAATACTACTATTACTCTCTCTTCAGAACCCCGCGCAGCCGTAACCGCAGCCGCAATCCGCTTACCCTTGAGCGAAAAAGCAACGAGTGCCTTGCGTTAACACCAAGCCCTGAGATTACCACGACCGCCTTTCTTCCTTAACCTCCACTACATACCTACCTATGGAGACGTTCGAAAATGGGCCAGGGCCCCAACGTAGCGGGAAAACGGAAACCGGTCAAGGTCTCAGGCGGTCATGCCTCTGTTCGATTGAGTATGCATGTAGTACGACACGGCACAGGGATCGAACGACTTGTCATCAGTCATCAGTAGCTGATTTTCTCATCCGCCTCAGAAAGACGCTTGACCCAATCTCATCGCGACATGGAGCAGATCTGGTGATAGAGGCGTGCTAACCTTCCAAGCAGGAGACCCTTACTGAGCTGGATGCTTGCTCAACCATTGATCAACGGACCAATCAATCTTGGTTAACCGAAACGCCTTGGTCTTGCAATTCGATATAACAAGTGCGGATCGATTCGAGCGAGCATCGTACCGACAAAATGCAAATGAGTCCGAGCCCGATCAGACACAGCGGAAAGTCATTCGTGGCGTCATTCAAGTGGCGCACACTTTGGTCTTCCATTTCTTACCTACAGGTACTAATGGCCATGAGCACTTCGAGACTCTTATACATTATCAGCCACCATACACACTACCTACCCGACGCCTCTATTTTGAGTACAGGTCGAAATCCGATGCATGGTAGGCGATGGTGGCCGGTTAGCCGGCTCAGAGTCCTATCTGGACACACGTGTCATGGCACGGCCAGACATGTGCCAGATGGTAGCCAGTCACATGGACCGTTGGTCTTCCATCCTATCTGGTATTACATATAAGGCTGTCACTCCTTCCATCCCATGTAGACTAGCTTCTTCTTTCTTCTTCATCTTTAGTTATTTATCAACAACGTCAGATTATTCTCGTGCCCCGGCCGTTAGATCCACGTGCGTGACAACACGCTAGATGTCATCCGTGGAGTGGTCCATCGGTCTCTCGTTCTTAATCTAAAACTACAACAAACACAACCCACGGTTACGGTCACGGGCATGGGTAGGAAGCGGTATCGAGCAGATAAACGACAGCCGATTGGTAAGCAGTTTTGATGGGTGGGTGGTCAGCGCATTGATACCCTGACAATCCCAAAGGTTGCGTTTCCCGCAAACCGGTGAGGGCTGATGATTGCATGCATCGAGCCGCGCTTCATGCAGTCAGCCCAATTTGGTGTCCTGAAAGATGTCTTGATGCCACATCGCCAAAGTGCGAAATGCAGTCTGTATACCTGAGCAAGCCACAGAGGATATGATTCGCTCGGTTGAGGTCTATAAGACATATCCTGCCCGTGCAGCTAATGCCCACGGCGAGCTTAGTATTTACCAGGTGAGGCTGGAGGAAGGAACGGGAGAGCGCATACTCGAACTCTACCTACGAGATACTTTTCGAGTTACATAACTATCTGAGGGCTTTTCTGCAACCATCTACCATCCTCCTCATAACCGCGTTCTGCCAATCGTACACGCTAAACGAACCTCAGGCGTTGCGGACGGGCTGCTAACTACTAGGATTTTCCGTGATGTCGGGCTCAGCGATAACCACAACAGCAGCAATGGCGACCCCATTTCTTGGTGAGGTCCAGACTGCTCACCGAATGCAGATAGCTGATGTCCAACGAGAACATTGACTTGGCTTGTACGCTACTTTGCGGCAGTTGCGGTCCTGACATGGCCTTGCCGGCTCCAGCATCTACTTGATGTTGGCTTTTGGACGATCTTCTTCTCAAACCAATCTTCACAGTGTGGTCAGAGCCCCCAAACGCGAAAACCGAGGATCCCTATCATATCAGTGACAGTCTTCGATCCCAACCAAGCACCGGGGCAGATTTACGGCCATAACAATGACGGAGGCACTTGCGCCAACGGACATGAATCTCAGCAAGCCTTGTGCAGATGTTCCAAAAACGCATAACGGACGAGACAACGATGCTGGCACCGTGATGTCCTCCATGTGGTACCTTGAGCGTAGCCCATTGTACGACACGGAGAAACCGTACAGCATGCGATATGATCCGGACGACGGGGTTCCTCAATCCAACCTCCAAAAGGTCCATCATCCGATTCAGGTGAAGAGCATGCGGGAGCCAGGTGCTGGGCCCTTTCGTCTTGACGAATGCGGTTTCCAGCTTATCCAGCTTCACTCCAGCTTGAAACCTGATGATTTCTGGGACCAGGAACGAGTCCAGAGCGTATATATCCAGGAGGTGAAGGAAGCCTTGAAGAAAGAGCTTGGTGCGAAGTACGTCCATGTGTTGGACTATGCGGTGCGTCCCTGGGACTTTGTACCTCTACACTATGATTGATAGCATTGAGGGTCTTGTTTCTCACACAGCTGCGACGATTAGCTTAGAAAACGACACGAATCCTTCCCCATCTCAACTGGAGAAGAGTACGAATATGACCAGCCTACCGCATTAGCACACATTGGTGTGTTACCCCTTCTTTTTTTTTTTTTTTTTTTTTTCCCAGGACCAGCATGGATTTGGAGGTGGCTGACACTCTCCCAGATTTCACCAGAGATGAAGGCGAACGAATCACCAAGATACTCTTTGGAGATCGTGCCGATGAAGTGCTCAAAGGCCGTTGGCAGGCAGTGAAGTAAGAGCTTATATCAAGAAACCACCTCTGCTTTCCCAAGAGCTAACAGGGTAATATCAGCATCTGGAAACCGATCCGAGGGCCCCTGAACGATTGGCCCCTTGGTCTCTGTGATGGGCGCACGCTTGACTTTGAGAAGGATACGGTATCGAGCGATGTGGTCTTTGACGACTTCGTCACGGAGAACCTGCAGATCTACCACAACCCAGCCTTTGAGTGGTACTACCTGCCGGACCACAACACGTGGGAGGCACTCATTTTCAAGAGCGCCGACAGTGATCCTTCTGCTGCAGTTCCTGGATGCTGTCACTCGGGGTTCTTCAACCCGAAGTCAGATAAGAGTGAGCTGAGGCAGAGTCTCGATTGTCGGTGCTTTGTATTCTACGCCGACCTGGATGAATACCCGCCCATCGTCGCAGATGTCACCCAGCCGCATCTGAAGACTCTCTGATCGACTCAGGGTTCCCTTGAATTTTGTACTGTGGTTAAGAGAGATTAGATCATGATAGGATAGATAGATCGAAATGACGCGGGAACTCAGTTCCAAGTTCATGAAGAGGTGCCGATGTGCTACCTCTACGCATTTGCATGATTGTTGAGGAAATTGACGTCAATTAGAAGTGCAGAAGGTGGTAAGGCATACCCGACCAGGACGTCAGGGACGTTTGGAAAATGTTACCTGTACGTAGCGGGGTAGGTGGGGAATATGAAGCCCTGGTAACTGTTCAGTCTCCACAGCGAACGATGTGGGGATGCGAACAAGGGCAGGGGCTACGGGTAGAGGTGGGGAGGCCAGGAGTACCTTACGGGGTGGAGCTCAACGTCTTGCAACTTGCAAGAGGTTCCACTTTTGATTCTCAACTTCTCAACCGTAACAACGTCTTTTGGTCGCGCTTCCCTGCACAAATCTGTCCGGCTTCAGCTTTGCATGTTCTCTACGTCCCTACCTGAAAGGCACCAAGATATCGACGACTGAGGAGTTCCTATGATGGCCCCCAACCCCGTCGAAAGTCAACTGGGATTTCTGAAGCGGAATCCCATCTACGACACCGTCAAGCCCTACAGCCTCCGGTATGATCCAGAAGATGGAACGCCTCGCCAGAATATCGAGACCGAGATGGTTACGGTCACCATTAACGACGCGCGACCTCTTCGCCCGACGATTGAACAGCAAGGGTTTGCCTTGACATCCGTTCCCACGGCCATGACCTACCATGACTTCTTCGACCACGACAAGATCGAGAGGGTATATGCGGCAGAGTTGCAGTCTCATCTCAAGACCTTCTTCAACGTGCCCCATGTCAAGGTGATCGACTATGCCGTGAGCCTTCATCCCACTCCTTTCTTCAGCTTCTACGACTCCAATCTCTAACATGATCAAATCACAGGTGCGACGTCGGCATCCGCACTTTCCTGTTTCCACAGGCAAGCAATACGAGCATCAGCAGCCAGCCGCCCTTGTACATCTGGGTCTGTAACGTTTGTCATGCATGGTCTCTGCGACGACCTCGGCGTCCTATACATGGTATCTAACAGGCATGCCAGACTTCTCTCACGAGGAGGCCGTCAAGATGTTAGAGATACTCTATGGATGCAACGCCAGCCAAGTGTTGAAGCACCGCTGGCTGATTATTAAGTACGTCGCCCCTCAAATCCCATGTTATGACCAGCTCCCGGAGTATTCTTGCTGGTCCAAAGAAAAACGCGTCGTAACTAGCTGTGTTACAGCGTTTGGCGGCCGCTTAGAGGTCCCTTGTATGATTGGCCTCTTGCGGTATGTGATGCCCGAACATTCACCCAGAGTCGCGATGCGCAGAATGCCGACGCTGTGTATCCGGATTGGGTCTATGAAAATGTTCTAGTTCATCATCACCCATCTCAGCAGTGGTATTACTTCCCCGGGCTTCTAGAAACGGAGACTATGTTGTTCAAATGCGCAGATTCGGACACGACAGCCAGTGGGCGTAAGTCCCGTTTTCTGCTACCCTTTTCTCTCCTCTTATCCCGAGTCTAACGCTGAGCAAATACCACACCATTGCCGCCGATTAGCATCTCCACATGCTGCCTTCCCTCTCTCGCGAACTGCTGGGACCTCGGATTTCCCACGAGAGAGCATCGAGTCGAGAGCGTTTATCTTATGGGCGTCATTGGAGCAGCTTCCACAAGAGGTTGGGGCTTTATATGGCAAGCGTGGCTGAAGTAGCTACCTGATGGCCTGGTCATGCATTTACGAGTGCCAAGTTGGACACTATCTCTATGGGAGCGCGTTGCTGACATATTCGTCTGTTTTCAAGTTCACATTACCCAAAAGCTTAACAAAACAGGGTGCACATAAACACTATCCCTCTCAGCTGTTCCCCAGTCCCGAACCAGCTTCATCATCCCAAAAGATCCTACAAAACCCTTCATCCTTTCACTGAGCCTTGTCGGGGGTCATCTTGATGGCGACGCCACTAGTGAAGCCTCCCTGGACGACTTGGTGGCCTTTGTCGGTGCCATGGGTCGTACCCTTAGGCGGTTGCTTCTTCACATCTTGAGAGTTGCGAGCGATCCACCCTTCCTTCCAGGGTTGAGCCTTCCCAGATGACGGGGTGATGGAGGGCATGATGTAAGCTGCGTGCAAGTTAGCACACACTCATTGCCCTTCCCAACTTATGGCATGCGAACGGAGAGGCCACTTACGAGTAAAGATCTTGTGAGATTTGATTGAGTTGACGATGGTTTCTCGGGAGGTTCAAGGTGCTGAGAATCTTGCAACTAGGGTGTCGAAAGTTGTTGTCAGAGCAGTAGAAGACCAGCGTAGACTCCCAAGTCTGGCAGGTTTAAGTACTGCGGAAATGGGAGATCAAAGCATCTGTCACTTGACTTCCCTCCTGCCTACTTTCATGGGTCATGAAATCTCAGCCAATCTGTCGATTCCATTGCACACCAAGGAATAAGGCATCTACCCAGAGCCTCGTCGCCCAGAAAAGCAGTTTTGTCTGCAGGAAGCTCACACCCTCCACTGTTGGGAAGGCTTCGAAACGTGGTGTGCAAGTACGGGCCCCGAGCAACTCCTTCGCCAACCTTTTCAAACAGTCTGTATCAACATGAGCTTTGATCTGTAAAGAACCGACCCGAAGCTGCGCCCGCCACCTTGAGCTGAATCGGCAACGCACCGGAATATTGGGCACTTGAACCTCAACGCGATGACCCTCTTGTGTATTGGACTCGAAGAGACTTGTGCCAAGTACGGGTGTGATTGATTGGGGACTGACATAACGCAACATGTTTCTGTCTGTGGGGGGGAATCTAATTTCATCCACTCATTAGCTGAAGGCTGTCACACTGATGCGCAGAGTCAACAGTGAGAATTAGGAAACATCGACGGTACTTCATATCTACTTATCGACCAACATACGCAGTTCAAACACAAGTACCTGGCCAATAGCCTTATCCAATAAAGACACCCACCCTTCACATGGTTACCTTTCAGGCTTGGAGCAATGCTACCCCGCCACCACCATTTCCGAGAAGCGCAAATTGCCAGCCTTCCGGTACCGACCGCACCGACCCCCGCCCTCTGTTATAGCAAAGTCCAACTCACTTCAGTAGATGATTTTCACTCAAATCATGGCAACCTCTGTTCACCGGGAGGAGGATTGCACTTCATACTACTTCTGTCTTTGATCCGGTCAGATTCGGATGTACTTTGATGTGCAGGTTCCATTGACCTCGCATCTGGCGTAGATGTCAGTGACACTAGGACTTCTCTCATCTGTTTCCGCGGTTGCTCTCCGATCGGAATGGCTCCCCCACGTGCACCAAGATCCCTCCATAGGATCTTACCTGGCAATCCGCCAGTGGTCGGCACACCTCCTTCAGATCTGGAGTAAGTGTCTCGCGAGCATCTTCAACCATCACAAACTGACAGGAGCTTTTTGCAGCATTGTGGTCGTGCCTGCTCCTGGGCTAGTGACTAAGGAGTGGACCCATGGCTCTCCAGATATATCCAGCACCTGGCTTCAAAGCCTCGTTAATGACTTCGCACAATACTTTGCCCCAGGGGCAACTATCTTTGAGCATCAATACGATCACTGTGCCGAATCCTCTCTCACAGAGCACCTTGCTCGAGAAGGGATTGAATTCTTGGAATCACTCCGAATCCACTGTGTTGGGACTGAGATGGAACTGAACAAGCGCCCGTTGGTTCTCATATGCCATGGGACAGGGGGGCTTGTGGTGAAGCGAGTAGGTCTTCGAGTCACACCATGACAGACGCTCAGCGTGAACCTCATCCTTCTCCAATGCTGACTTTTTCCGTCCAGGCACTCAACATTTGTTGCTCCGAACAGCCACATAAGTATCGTCCTGTTATTAATGTTCTATCAGGTGCTGTGTTTCTTGGCGTGCCTCACATCGTTAAAGATCGTGAAGTGGCCAAGAAAACAATAGACCTTCTTTTGAAATGCAAAGAAATGGGCGCAACGAGGCAACGTGCCGACGATGATGGTGCCACGAGCTTGATGAAAATATGCGAAGGTTTCGAGCGTATCGGCCTCAAGATACCGGTTATCTCTGCATTCGAGACCAAGAGTACGCCACCACCTAGAAGTTTCTTCCGCAAAATCTTCTGCAAGGTATCGAACCAGCCCGTAGGTCCTAACCAATGCTTTCTCACGCGTTTCGGCCACATTTTACTCTGCCTGTATAGCCCTTCTTGTCTTGTCAACAACTAACTGACTTTTCCGAGTAGATTGTGCCCAGGTTATGGGGGACTCTCAGACTAAAGTCCGCAAAAGAGATCGAAATAGATAGTAGATCAAATCACATGGACGTGTGTAACGTTCGCGTTGGGAGTGATCTTTACAAAAAGTGCCTCAAACTTCTGCGTGATATTATGGAAGAGGCCCCCGAGAGAATCGCAGAGGAAACAAAGCCAAGTAAGTACATTGAGGGCTCCAGGATGTGTGCTTATCTTCATGGCAAAGAAATAACCAACACTGATTCAGTCAATGCACCTGCCGGGTTGAGGGCCGAAACACTTCGCAGTGGTGGTGTTCAGGATGATAGTCAGCAAGAGTTCCCAACTGGCATGGCGACCAATGGATCAACAATCGGTTCGATCGACCTTGTCTCCCCAACAGCCCTCGACTATGAGGCCACACCCCGTCGAAACCCGATCCTACCATGCTTCTGGCCGGGAAACCATCAAAGGAACAACCAGTTTTTTGGGCGACAGGACATCTTGAAGATGATTGACGATGTTCTCCTCTTCGACTACCAGGGGGGTCAGGCAACTGAACCGGTTCAGCCCCGCTCATTTGCCATCTGTGGTATGGGTGGAATAGGCAAGACTGAGCTAGCCGTGGAATACGCGTACTCCCGAAAAGACAAATTCGAAGCAATCTTCTGGCTCAGTGCTGATGAAGCGAGTATTCTGGCATCGAATTTTGCCCAGATCGCAAAGAAGCTTGGGTTGGAGGATGAAAATGACGAATCTGACTTGGCAGCCAGCAGAGAGGTTGTCATGGACTGGTTGGCTCGACCTCTGAAAAAGGTGTCAGGGCCGGAAACGCCTGCCAATCTCGCCACTTGGCTAATTATCTTTGACAATGTCGACGACATTCATGTTATTTCTGAGTTTTGGCCCAAATTCGGACGGGGCTCGGTCCTAGTCACAAGCCGCGACCCCCTCGCAAAGCACAGCTGGTACGTGAAAAGCCCAGCTGGCATTGACTTAGCCTCATTCTCCAAGAGCGAAACGGAAGCTTTGCTGCAGCGCTTGACGAATGTCAAAGCCAACGCATCATCTTCAAGGGAGTTGGAAGCCCTTGCTATCATGGCACAGAAGCTTGACGGATTTGCTATGGCTATCAGTCAAATGTCCGGGGTATTCCGACGTTTGCGGCTGGTATCGTATAGTGAGTTTTTGGAATTGTTCAATGAGGAAGGAATACATGGGCTTTTCCAACGGCAGGCCGAATCTGCCAGAGACCAGCAGAAAGTTCAATCACTTGCAACGCTTTGGGCTCTGGACACACTTCCGAAAGAGTCGATGGCACTCCTGCGTGTTATCTCCCTCTTGGACCCAGATGACATACCCGAAGATCTGCTGATCGACAAGAAGAAAGTCGTCAAACTCGAGGGCTATCCCACTTCTCGCGGAGCCTACCTCGATGCGAAAGCCGAACTCCTTGCCTCGTCGTTGATGAACCAGCATACGGAAACGTACAAGCTTCGGCTGCATCGGTTGGTTCAGGACGCAACTAGGAGAACCATGAAACAGGATGAGTTGATCTCTGCGTACGAAGCGGCGAGTAATCTTGTTATCGAAGCATGGCCCTTTCAGTCGATGATAAATCACCATTCAGTGGAAAGATTTGGAAAATGCGAGGCCCTGTTTCCCAGTGTGCTCCGTCTAAAGAATAGGATCGAACTTCAAGCCAAGGAATCTCCTGACTTTCCTCTGGATATTCGACAGGCGCGACTGTTCAACGATACAGGGTGGTATCGGTTTGAGCGTGGTATGATGGAGGAGACCGAACCATTTTGCCAATTTGCGCTCGAGGTTGCAGCACGACTGGAAAGCAAACTCGGTGCTGTAGCAGCAGCAGAATCAATTCGGGAGAGTCATATGTGCTTAGGTATTGTCCTTACTGAGCTGAATGAGCATGATCGGAGCTTGTTTCACAAGAAGAAATGGTTAAACATGCTGGAGGAAAGAAAGACCGACGATGGCCAGGCCATTGAAGACTACGAACTCGGTTATGCATTCAACGAGATTGGTGTCGCGTACGGCAACGCTAACATGCTTGAGGAGGCGGTAAAGGCGTTTCAGCGGTCCAGTGAGATCTTCAAGGGCCTTGCGGACTACGAGCCGACCATGTTGGGGTGGCCGCAGCCAAATCTTGGTTTTATCTACTGGATGCAGGGAAAGCTTCAAGATGCCGAGAGTACCTTGGCTGAGATCAAAGGCATCCACGCTACAGCCTGGGGAGATGATGACACAGTATCTTTCAAGTAAGAATTAGTCTCGTCCTTGCGAGGATATTCGAACACTGGGCTCTTTCACTGACATCCTTACTTCTTATAGAACAGGAAAGATTCTCTACGCGATTGGCAATGTGCTATGGGCACAGGAAAGGTTTGACGAGAGCTTCAACTACCATCTTCGATGCCTCAAGCAGTACAAAACGACCGTCGGTGCCAACCATCACAGGGTCGGTGACACATATCATCGCCTGGCCTTCTATTACATTTATCGACGTATCTTTACCGAAGCAGAGTGAGTAGCCTCCTTGATCGTTTCTCATCAACATTTCGCGTGGAAAACAGCTTACCCCACCTATTCCCGTTGTTGACAATGTACTATTTGCTAATTTGATGTATGTAGGACCTCCCTGAACCTTGCATTGACTATCTTCAACTCTCGTACCTATCTTAGGAACGAACGAGCGAGAACGACGTACAAAAAGGGGCAATTGTTCAAATTGATGGGTAAGGAAGATGAAGCAAGAGCCCTTCTCGAGGAGGCCTATCAGTTGAGAAGACAACTTCTCCCCGGGGATCAGCGCCCAATGGATGAGGTAGGGGAGGCTGATTTCGACCTTCTAGTACCATATTGGTCTCGCTAGGCTAGCCACGGGAGGAGGATCCCGAGTGTGTCTTTCATCAAGGGTTTTAAATGGTGAAATGCTAATAAAAACGGTCTAATCTTCTGCGAAACCCAGTTGTGATATTCGCGTAGCGCAGCCAGTGCCAAAGTAGCCACCGTAGCGAGTGTCAAATCCTGGTGGACTTTCCCAAAACTCGGAGCGCTCTAGTAGTCCGGGACTGCGTATGGTACGGGACCCTCACTTTACTTACCCAGTGGTTGGTCTCGTACCTCTAGATGGCCTGGTGAAAGTTTCCAACCACTCTGCCGGCCTCGTTCAGCCTAAATACCCAGAGTCTGAACATTGCATACACCGTATGAGTTTCAGGCATGGCAATGTACCATTCGAAACCAGATAAGGGCAGCATTCATTTGCTGTGTTTGGTACGTTTGACTATTGGCGTGAATGCCCTCATTGTCAATGGTAGGAAGCACCCTTCATCTGACCTGCGAATGCAAAAGGACTCGGTCCTAAGGGCGAAATGACCTGTCGGAGCCAAGAGGTGCGGCTGCATTGACTTTCTGGACTGGCTATCCAAGCCGGCTGCCTATTTTAGGTGCAGGCACATCTAGGTTTTCGCGGCGCTTACGCACTTCATCGCCCCGACATCATGTACAAAATGTGCGTGAAGGGATAGGTAAGTGCGGACAAGTGTCCTGTTTAAAGAGGCTGAAAGCTACTGTGGTGCAGTTGGCTAGGAGGGGGTCGTTTTGGGAAGCAGGTGGTGGTTGATTAGAAGAAACTGTCAAAGGGGAGACCCCCAGAAACCAGGTATGATTACCCCTCATTGCTAAGTGCACAGCACGCCTTCCCAACGCCTTCGTATATTCAGCTCAACTGGCGTGGACGGATATCTAACGCTCAATCTTTATGTCAACCTTCTAGTGTGGTGCATAACTCATAAGCGTCGTTTTCTCCGAAAGGAGCATAAGCTTGATGAGCGCCAAGAAAATCGCGCCAGCCAATCCATTCAGGTGAAGCCCTAAAATATTTCTGGCCAGTTGCTGAATTCTCCAGTCTGTTTCTGTGCTGTACAAGTGTGGTCTGTCACCTGAGAGTTGATGGAGACGGGAGGTATGCATCAGCTTGGAGTCAGGCTGTGAGCACATGTGCCCTGTGCCCGGCTGAATGTTGCACCCGCATACTCGATGCAAGTACTACCGGGCTCGCAAATATTGGGTATGAAACAGAAATGAATTCCCCTTTTCCATTTTGCATCACTCCCGTCGTTAACCCGTCGCCGGTTTGGAAACATCACCACTTGTACCACGAGCCTTTCAACACTCATCAGCAAAATGTCAGGCGACAACCACAATCTCCCATTTTCACCGATACCTCCTCAACGATCGCTTTCCACCCAGCGGCCCTCGAGAGGCTATGGAACATCACCGCCTGGACTCATTCCTCCGTCGCGAGGGACCTCAGCTACAAGTACGGTTGATGAACATCGAAGTGAATGTAAGTAGCCCGTGAGTAGTGGTTACTCCCGAAGGCATATAATACGGATGAAGTCGGGGATCAATCAATATGAAGGCTGACTATTATCTGCTGTGTACTCTAGTACAACCCACCGGATACGCGAGGGCTGTGTGGGAGTATGCACATCTACCGAACAGTGTTGGAGACAACTATATATGGATGGCATGGTTCCTTAAACAGGACGAATCCGTGCCGACCAATGTCTCTCCCAACCCTTCAGGAGACAAGTCCCCTAACCTAGCTTCCTTGGTGGTACAATATCCCCTCGGTAGCAATGGCGGTCCGTCTTCCCCTCAACCAATACTTGCTGGTGTGACCCCAACCTTGCCAATCAACAGTATACCGTCCCCAGCGTCTGGAGAACCAATTCCAGCTACCGAGAGAACTTCTGCCGATGAAAGACGCAATCGCCATGAGGTTAAAACGTCTATCACCTTCAACACTCCAGCTGATTTCTTTCACGTTTCCAACAGCATCGGCGAAGGTCTTAACGGAGCCCAAAGCAGCATAATCTTTCTCCGCGGTCACCTGTCAGCGGCATGGATCAATAATGTGGGCGCTCGTTACATCATCGATCCAGAATTTTTCTGCCGTCATCTCGACTTTCGCAATCCTGAAGAAACTCCAAAGAATTTTTCAATACCAGCCCTACCATCATGTTCATCATTTTTAATTGAGCTCCCTGTGATGACGATAGGAATTGACAAGTCTAACGGAGGATCTCAGGGGAAGACAATCGAAACGATGAGAAAAGAGGCGGAAGCCGCGCTCGAGACACACCGACATCGCTTGGCCACACATGACATGGCTGATAGCGAGTCACTGATTCGAGACTTTTACGTATTTGACGAAACGCACTTTGCTATGGAGCAGCGTGTCTCAATCTGCATGGAGAAATCCAGAGATGAGAGGAGTTTTCAACGTAAGACATTCCACCAGATACCCAAGTACTAATCTGCGATGGGGCGCTAGCTGCGCGAGATGAAACTTTACTAACTTTGATCCCGCAGTGATGGTCTGGCTTGACTCAGGTAAAGAGTTCTACGATGCCGGGGACTCGTCTTCCCCAAGTCCGGCATCTACTCCTAGCTCCTCTAGCTCACCTTCGCTCCACTCGTCAACCTCCAACTCCCGTCAAAAGACCCCATCTTGCCCATGGGTAATCAAGCAACCCAGCGCGGAAAAACGCCACTACCTTCCTGTTGTTCTCCACAGGCACAAGATTGCCCTCAAGTCACACCTTCTCAGCCAAGGAATCTTGGGCCCATCCCCACGTTCTGCCGCTCACCTCCCAAACGACTATGGCCGCTCCCTTCACGGGGCAATCATGTCCCAAGACGCCTTCTACTGCCTCACAGAAATCTTCAATTTTGCTGCTTCCTCCCAAATGGAATTTCTCAATCTTATCGACCTCAAGCTCGACCTATACACCTCCCTACCACCCGAGGAAGACTTCAAGGTCCTTCCCAATCTGAAATACAGCAAAAAGATCCTGTACCGTTACATCCAGAAGACGGAGAGAGTGCTCGAAAGTATCCGCAACGCTACCAACAAGGAATCCCGCTGGCCCCGTCCGACAGACCAGACCGAAAAGGCCAGGGTCACGGCACAGAACATCGAACACGACTTTGAGCATCTGCTCAAGCGGGCCCAGACACTCCACAGCCGCACCACGGACGCTATTACCGTCCTGCTGTCGAGCATTTCCATCTCCGAGTCGCAGAGGGCTATCCAGCAGGCCGAGGACATGGCGAAGCTGACCTTCTTGGCCTTTCTCTTTGTGCCGCTTTCGTTTGCTACGAGCTTCTTTGGCATGAACTTTAAGGAGCTAGAAGGGAACAAACTGTCCGTCTGGTGGTGGGGAGTGGGATCGGGGGTCTCTCTTGTAACAGCCATCCTGGCTTATTGCCTGTTCCCTCATGTGGAGCGACTGAAGAACAGCGTCAAAAATCGACTAGTGAGGTGAATTATATCTAGAGCTGGTTTAAAAGATGACGGGAGTTCACATGTCGAAGGGAGCCCGAGGGCTTATGTTTAAACAGAGGAGGTTTTGCGTTAGGGCGTCGTCACCTTTTCATTCTTTTTCCATTTGTATAGGCGTTTTCAAGGTCGAGAAATGCGCAATCAAACTGTATACGGGTATTCCCGTGTTATATAAATAACTGGGATGTTTACTCAAGTTCCCAGTATCGATCACAACAAATTGGCTAGCGATCTTCCAACACCTCCGTTGTCCAAAGTCCATCAAGCAACCAACGTCAGTTCTGCCACTCTTTCATAGGAACAACACCTCTCCTTCGTCTCTGAAAAGAACCCATTGGCTTTCTCTCAGAAAATCTTGTCCTTCAGTCCCTCCAGCGCCGCCTGGAAACCAACAAACTCCCCGTCCTTGATTCCCAAATCCTCGAATCCCAGGAACCTCTTGCCCGCCAAACCTTTCCAGCCGGTAAACTCATCGTTCCATGCCATCTGATCAGCGATCTCGCTCCCCCACTCTCCCCAGAGCTTGATGAACTGATCGCGTCCGATCTTGTTTATATGCGAGAGGCCGTTCTATCAACGATACCTCTAGTAACATGGACATCTTATGCAATTTAAACATATGTCATATTAGTTGTACCAACGTCGACTGCTCGTTCGTTGGGTGGTTGCTAATGTACTAGATAAGCGCTAGGATATTCCAATAGGAACGGAAGGATCGGCCGTCTACACCTCATGATACATCAGATTATTTTGTAAGCGCGGATGAAATCAGCCAGCCGTTTAAGTCCGAACTGGGAAATGTCGAATCTTTGGGATGCGAGCCTTTTGCAAGTACATTGAGGGAAACGATAATCTTATACCATGTGTCGCGAGGCTCGTTTTTTGTTTGTGCGTTGTCATGCAACGTGTTTCCTGTGATACCGGTGATAAATCATCAGTGGTGATTGGCCTCACTTCCGCAACACTTACCCCTTAGAGGTACCTGTCATCCATCATCCGCTGTTGTACTTATTGGGGCATATGTCTACTCGGCCTGGTACTCTTTACTAGCATTCTGCCTTACCCGTACCTCTAGGGAACATTTCCATATTTTACTTCTCATGTCACTTCAGGGGCATGTTGACAGCTCCAGTCTGTCAGCAGTGAGCACAGTGTAATGACGGGTTAGGAAACCTCATATTCCATTAATCGAAAACTATCCCAAGATTTCCTTTGAGAAACTTGATGTCAAACCAAGGCCTTCCAGTCCCTATAGCAAAGAAATAATGAAATAGCCCCCAATCCCATCTGTGTGTTCCAGCTACCATATTTGGACCCAGCCGGTGGGTTTCCTTCATGTCCCCAATAGTCCCATCCATAATATACAAAGAACTTCCCGTTTCCTCTGAATCCGTATCCCTTCGTTGCTTGGCCAAGATGTTCCTGATAAGCCATCTACCCGGCCTCTTGTCTTTACCGGTTCGCATCCGCCGAACCCTACCATCGCCTGCTCCATCGTCCTCGTGGTAGACCTCACCTGCCGAAATCACCCTACCGGCCTCATCAATGATTCTATCCTCACCCCTGTTCCAGCGCCGGCGCCACCATGTGTGCCGGAAGTTTTCCGGTCATTTGCGGTCAGCTTCTTTACGGCCTTGTCTACTTCCTCTTCAACGTCCGAGATGGTTCCCGTGAAGGTCCCAAGGTATTCTCCCCATGGCTCCATGAAGGTGGTGGTGCTCTCTCCGTTGTTGATGAATGGGTGGTATACTAGAGGAAAGATGGTTATTAGCATAGGGGTGCAGTATCTTTTGTTGCATTTGGGAAGGGGTGAGTGTTGAAGCGATTCCCTGGACGCCAAGCCAGGGAGGCAAGTTTGGTTGGTTCATTGGTAGGGGCAGGGGTAGACGGGAGGTACTAGGAATGAGGACACACTCTCTGGTTCGTTTCCTCTTCTCTGGAAACACAACTAATACAACTCGAAGGGTACTTAAGGCACGAGGCCTTGGGATGGCCATAAATCAATAGAGCTACACCATGGAAATTCTCTAGTGAAAACCGAGTGTCCCCAACCCATCTACCCACCATCTACCCCCACGCTTCCCAGATACGCGCGCCAAGACCCATTCGTACCTGCATCCCTTGCAGCATCCGCCCCCTGTGCCCGGGCCCCTTTCCCCTTCCCATTTCCACCATAGCCATAGCACACGCAGACCAAATCACCACACCCCCATCATTCTGGGAACCAAAACTCACCTCTCAAAACATCCCCCAACATCCTCTCACACAACCTCACCACCTCCCCCTCCCACGCCAACCCGGGGTAATTCTCCACCGTCTTCCACACCCTCCTCACCCTCTTCCTGCGCTCCTCCAGCTGCTGCTTCGGCGCGCGCACAGGATCCCCGCCGAATCTTCTTTCCAAAAACCGGAGGTCTTGGTACAGACTTTCGGTCACTCGACAAACGCTTGACAAAAGCCCGAGCAGGGTGCCTTGCTGCCGCGCTGTGTCAGTTGCTGTTGGTTTGGCTGTCCCTGAGGGGATGCGGAAAGGGGGTAGGAGGGGGAGAGGGGAGGATGGCGGAGGATTATGAGGTGGGGAGTCGGCGCGGGCTGGCGAGGACATTGTTAGTGACTGGAGGGAAAGAAAAGAAAAGAAAATATGGTGGTAAAGAAGGGTAGGAAGGGAGGGTCGGAAGTCAGGTGTCAGTCAGGTACTGAAAAGTGAGGGTGATGGAGTTTGAGATGGCAATCGAGAGGCTCATTAGGGACGCCTTTATACCTCTGAACATACTACCACTGGCGGGTTGATTGCAACACGTGGTGTTTGACTTTATCAGTCATCGCGGTGAAAGACTGAGAGTCATCATCCATCGAGCCAAACTTCAACTTCCGATTACGTTGAGCGACCAAACCGACATAACAGGTGAGATCTAGGCAAAGGGGAGAAAGCCGTGACTGTTCTAACGCAACACGAACAGTCACCTCCGTCGCGCAGTCAGAATATCGATGGGCAATGGCTCCCATAACCGAACACAAGCGCGCGCATTCGGGTATGTGACATCATCATGACCGGTGCGGTCGAAGAAAGCATCTTCTCAATCTTCAATGCCACCACGCATCTCGCCCACCCGAATTTGGCCGGTGAAATACAGAATCATCCAGGGTACCTGATGGCCCAATACGCGCAAAATTGTGCTGGTCGTTCCCGTATCGCAGTAAACGCCGCAAGTCCCGACCAACGACCCTCAACCGGCGAGCATCCACAAAGAAGTGACCTACCTCCCAATATACAACGATAAACGCCCTCAACACCCAAGATAGCAACCAGCCGTGACCAGCCCCATTTGCATACAGATCTTATGCCACCTATCGAGGATAAATAACCCCCCCAAGCCCACCCACCTCTCTCCCTCCCGAGCTCCCCTTACTCACAACTCCTCCCCATTCACTCCCAACTCCCCTAACCCAGCGATATCTTACCGACCTACCGTACCCCTTTCAGCCTCAACCCATCGGTGTCCATCCACCATGTCCCATCCACGACACTACATATTTCCATTCACTGTTTCCATCCATGACCATCCATTCACGACCAACCATCGACAACTAATTACGAGCACCCACGACCCTCCACCTCCATCCACCGCCATTCGCCATCCACTCCACCACCACCCACGACAACCCACTTCATGACAACCACAACGATCACCACTACTTATAAGCCCCCCCCCCCCCCCCCCCCCCCCCCCCCCCCCCCCCCCC
>RAOM01000181.1:0-15232 GCA_009805225.1 Neurospora sp. LNF1-1 | reverse complement strand
TTTTTTTTTTTTTTTTTTTTTTTTTTTTTTTTTTTTTTTTTTTTTTTTTTTTTCGTTTTTCTTTACCTCCTCGCTCCCCCCCTTTTACCTCCTTCCAGCTCCTTCTATCATTATGTTTGTTGTGTTTTTTTTGTTTTTTTTTCGGTTTAGATTTGTTTTTTTTCCCATATGTATGCGAATGATCGAATCTTTTTGAAGGTGGTTGTGTGTTGTGATGCAGAAAGGCAGGCAGGGGGACGGAAGTGGATAGGTATGAAGATATGAAGATTGAAAGATTGGAGACATCGGATCCTGACGGAATCTATGTGATCTGGTTCAGTTTTTATGGCGCTCCCCTCCATAACCGGCCTACCAAAGAGTCGGTCATTCAGCACCGTTTCAATCCTTCCATGATATCTTCACCCCCTGTGTGTCTCATGCATCACACAAGCACGCCGAACAACATTGTTATATGATCATACCCGTCTAACTCGGCACGCCGTCTTTCTCACCCCCGTTTATCTAGTAGCGATCGTCGTATATTCCAGAATCAATTACGATATATCCAAATGCAAAGGCGAAAGAAGATTATTAGCTGAATTGAACTCCTTTGTTCCAAGCCCAGAAACACTGCCCTTGTCACATAGCCGCTGTCGGATAAAGCGGTGCTTTGTCATCCCTACGCAAGGATGCGGAGGCCAATAGCTTGAATAGCTTGGAATCGTCTTCAGATGTACTATCGAAAACGAATGACATCAAATTGTGTGGAATATGCCTCGCTTGGTAAGAGGTTTCGAATGTTTTTGTGTTGTGGCTCAGGATGTGGTTTCGAATAGCGGATGTAAGGGAACCTTGTGTAAAAATTGTAAGCAAAATAGTAAGGGAAACGGGTAAAAGTTTCTTACCATCAATTTTATTTCCACCGCCGATTCGCAGCGCATAGGGGCGGAGAGTGTTTCTGTTCCCCGCTACTAACCATGTCCGGTTCCAAAGTTCCACATATTTGTAGTACCTTAAGGGAAAGATAGGCTTTTGCTGCATCCCATCCTTCCACCTAAGTTCAATGCAATCAACATCTTCCAAGTTTGGACGCTGAAGTAATTCGTCGAAGGACGAAAACTCTGTTTCGAAGGCATYATCATATAGAGCTTGAATAGCTACAAACGTAACTAAACAAAYGATCTGGCATGGTACCATAGTAGCAGAAAAGGTCACCCTAGAAAAGTGTTAGTTTGGATCAACGGTTAAAGGCAAGAATACATACACATCTGCCCCCTTATCAATTTTGTTAGCCGATAGCTTGTTTTGATTGATCGTGATCTCAGCAACAAGCCTTGGCTGCTTTGTATCCGGATCGCGAACGACAAGTAGCTTGACTTGTCGATAAAGCATGTTCTCATAAGTGCCGGGCCGAAAGCCAATGCTTCCTATAAGCACCAATGTATGAAAGGCAAGCCGATGTCTAGGATCACAAGGTATATCGACTGCGCGTTCCCACAAAGTGCTAAGAATAAGCAGGACATCGTCTGTTGTGGCTTCGGTTTTCTCAAATGTTTGTTTGCATGAGAGGTTGAACTTTTGTGCAAGAGTTGATTGGATCCACTGTGAGAAGAAATGTCAGTACACAGTATCGGTATGGTGTAACGAACCGTTACAAGCACAGGAGTATATCGCTGGGAAAAAGGACAACGGTCGTAGTAGCCAAAAGGTACTGGTTAATTGTGAAAGCTATTGCTTGCTGAAGAGCCAGTATCTAAAGAGGCCTGGGAAGGCCGTCTTTATATACCGGCCTTCATGAACCTGATATACCAGACCCGTGGACCCGAGCCATGGACCTCTCCCTTCGCGTCCTCTCCCTTCGCGTCCTCCCTTCGGGTCCTCTACCTTCGGGTCCTCCCTTTGGGTCCTCTCCTTTCCGGTCCTCCCTTGGGGTCCAACCTGGTTGGTCTGTTGGTTCTATCTGATCTAGCTTACATAAGTAATCCCTGATTGGATCGTAACAACACATCTGTGACAAATCTAAAAAGCATTAGTACGCAATATCAAAGAAAACAGCAAAATGATAAGGTACATACCTATTTCATAGACACCACGCGCGTTCTCGCTGGCCTTTGGTCTTCTTACAAAGCGAACGCTCATGTGTTGCTTGATGGATGGGTGGGGTGGGCGAGTACACTAGGAGAGGGATGGAGGAGCATGGCCGTTGCGTGGTGAGGATGGAGGGAGAGAGGGAGAAGGTGATGCTATACCCAACGCTGCGAGTCTTGCTTTTTTTTCTTTCTCCTTTTTGGGGGGATTTTGGGGAATAACGGAATAATAACACCGTTGAGCCTAACGACGAACGACCTAACGCGACCAAGCCCACGTGGCATTCTGACAGACGTGATAGTGACAGCTCGGTTTCCATAAACGTGCCTCTAGAAGAAGTGAAAGCCAAGAAGCTTGACCACCATCTCCGAACGCCATCACCATGACCACACTCCGGAATTATGCTACTCTCTTTCTCTCTGTCCTTTACACCATTTCACACACTCTTAACACACTCCTCACACGTTCTTTGGTAAATTGTTGGGGCTTGATTGCCTGGATTGAATCTGGATGTGGTTTTTGAGAGAAGGTGAGAAAGTCGTGACCCACCAGCATTCTTTTTCTGTATTTACTCCTGTTTACCAGTTTCACACCCTCTTCACACCCCCGTCTTTTCACCCTCTCCATCTCGTCAAAAGTTGTCATCACATGCCATCCAGCCAACCAACCGGCAACCAAGCCGATGACGGGACGAACAACCTGCCAGATTCAGCAGAACCCGCAGAAGTTCGGTTCGGTTTCGTTGTTCCACCAGGGGTCCCGTCCTTGTCCGTCTTCACATGCAGGTGTAATCACGGCAGCGGGATGGATCCGAGAGGGGCTCTGGAGCTGTACCTGCAGATATTCTCCTGCAGGAGAACAATTCTACCTCTAGGTTCGCACTCTCCATCTTGGTCTCGGTCTCGACCCACACCAAGGTTACCTCTAGGTAGGTAGGTACCTTATGCATTTCACGTTTCACACCGAGACAGCTGCATAGACGAGACACTCACCACGAAACTCAGCTGCAGTCGATAGATGGTGAGCTTCAAACAACGATTGGCTCCCGACACCGGGATATCACTTGGTATTTTATGCATCGCAACCCATCTGGCGTCGCATAAGTTTGGTTAAAGCCAGGAAGTCATTACCTCTACTAGAGTTCCCACTTGATCAAAAAAGGCAATGCTCTCGGCCCCTCCTGCCGGTTGTGGCGATGGGATATGCACCGATGTGACGCCAGCACACGTGCAATTTCCTATTGTGGGTGCGGGTGTGCCTGGCGTGGTATCATTTGGCGCTTTGACAGCCATTCAGTGGTGTGGTGCGGCTTGGAACGTCTGGTGCCTGTTATAAGTAGCATTTTATAGGCGGCGAAGCTATTAACGAAGCAATTAAGCAGCAGGTATATTCGTGAAGAGACTTCCAATTCCAGGGGCACTTCATCACATGAAGCGGACGGGGGAAGACAGCATCAGCCCATCTGATCCAGGAACAGGCCTCCGCATAGCTGAAAACAATTCGGTTACGTAGCCGCGCCCTACGCACTCCATCATCCCCGTCGCAGCTCTCGGAACTGAAAGACGCTATTCCCAAACAAGCTACCATCTCGGCTTGCCAGTGGCTCCTCCAGCTTTTGGCATTATTTGGGTGTCTCCGACCCTTGGACTCACCATCCCTGTTCTCGCGTGGTCCCTTTCCTTTTTTCTTCTTTTTTTTCTTTTTCCCCCTGGTTCCTGGTTCATCGCTGCATTGACAGCTCAGATTGCTTTTTTTTCATCACAGTGAATCGGACAACAAAAATCATTGCTCGGCCTCGGCACTGTCTCAGCCAAACTCCACATGGTAAAAGACGCCGGTGACGGAGCTGGCTGTGGGTTTTGACGGCGGCGGAGCGAAGAGCCTCAAAGAGCCTAGTTCTAGAAAGTCTCGAGTCATAACCGGATTCCTATTGACGGCGGCTGGAAAATTAGTAGCGAGTCTTGTGGGCTAGCTTCGGACCAGACTGCTTGGAAAAAACCAATGATGGAAGCGAAGTCGGTTTTCCACGGACACGGGCCGATAAAATCAAGACTTGCTGCCCTATCAATGGATGGACCCGTCAACCAATGGACCAGATGAACCACTGCAACCTCAGCTTCATCGCCTTCTCCTGACCCACTGTTAATGTCAAAGCACAACCGGCCTATGAGTAGTCTAGAACTCGACGGTCGTATGCGAACCAGGGAGCCTGGAGATGTCAGACATGGGAAGGTCTCCTCTTGGGCTTCCCCGTTTCGGAGCTCGATTTCCCTTTCTCACCACCTGCACCGGTGCTCGGCGCCAATGCCGTGCAAGAGGGGAGCTTCCACGCTGGGATAGGGTCGAGAAGAAGATGAGAAGGAGGTGTGGTTATAAGTGGTCTTGGAGGTGCCCTTATAGATCACCCTTTTATCTGCGTTTCCCCCCTTTCCTTGCTTTTGCTTTCTTGTCGGTCTTTTTTTTTTAGCTTTCTGAAGGGACTGTTGGGAGTCTAGCAGTGCTACTCGGAAGGATAAAGAGCAGGAGATAGGACTGCTGGACTGTTGAAGGGTTGTTGTCGATCATTCATTCTTTTACATCAGAACGGGAATCGATGCTGGCGTCAAGAAAGTAGACGGACGACGGATCTTATCATTGAGAACAACAAATACGGACGGGAAGGAACTACGAAGGAGACAAGAAAGGGGAAATATCAGGAATATCGAACCAAAACACCAACATACACACATCCACCAACATGAGAATCCCACCAGCAGAAGTCCGGGCCCAATGGCCAGCGCCAAACTACGACAACCCCGAAACGCGAGGACCGGGCCTCATCATCGTCGAACTCGTCATGCTTCCCTTATCTCTCATGTTCCACGCTCTCCGTCTCTACGCCCGCGCTCGACTCCTACGCAAATGGGGATGGGATGACTGGCTCATGATCATGGCTACAGTACGTCTTTCTGCCACTCACTCACCACCAAACACAACTAACAACAGGCAGATCTTCGGCACCGGAGTCGCCATCTGCGTCATCCTCGCCTACACCACCTTTGGCTGGGACAAGCACATCTACGACCTAAGTCTCACCGACCTCGCGCGGGGGCGGCAGATCTCCCTCGCCATCCAAGCCCTCTTCATCGTATCCTCCGGCATGGCCAAACTCTCCATTTTGGTGTCCTACCTGGCCCTCGCGCCTAGGGATTCCTGGTTCCGCCGGCTGACGAAATACACCATCGCCTTCCTCGTCGCCCTGAACAGCAGCTCCTTTATCATTCTATTCGCCCAATGCCACCCCGTCGCCTCGTACTGGGACATTTTGAGGTCCGACACGGACTGCATCCCCGAGGGCGCGCCCCTCATGGCGCACGCCGCCATCACGGCGCTGGCGGACTTTGTCGTCTGGGTGCTCCCGCTGCCGACCTTTTACCGGGCGCAGATCCCGATGCACCAGCGCATCATCCTGGTGGTTCTGTTCAGCTTTGGCTTGTTGGTCGTGTTTGCCTCGTGCATCCGCATGTACTGGATCCATTATGTCGTGTGGAAGACGTGGGATCCGACCTGGGAGAGCATCCAGCTGTGGGTGTGGACGGCGGTGGAGATCCATCTGGGCATCATGTGCGGGTGTGTGCCGTATTTCAAGAGTTTGTTCAAGTTTTGGAAGGGCAAGACTTCGAGGGCGGGCACTAAGGGGGGGACTTCGCAGAGTTGGACGGGCAGTAAGGGAGGAGGAGGACTACAAGGAAGTAGGATTGGTGAGCAGCAGCAGCAGCAGCAGCAGCAAAACTCGATGGTTGGAGTGGAAGTGAGAAAGGTTGTCAGTTTTACGAGTGAGAGGAGCGACGAACCACCGAGTCCGACCAAGGGGACTATGTGAATTGTGACGGATGGCGTGGAGGAGATGGAGTTGCAAAAGACACGTACCGTGGCGAGGGATGTGGAGGATCAGAGGGGTCATGCTCACCAGGGGGAGTGGGGGTTTGAGTTTAATGGGGCGAGGAGGATGCATAGTAAGAGTTTGTCGGGCGGGAGTACATTTGGGAATAAGGTTGAGATCTGGCCGGGGAAGTGATGGCGATGTTTTATGTCGATCGTTTCTAATTCTAACCCTACGTGTGGGGCTCCGGCGCCGAGCCTTGTTCCATCTTCATAAACGGGTGCGCCTTGGCCGTCGGGAAAAACCTTTACGCAGCGCTGTTACATCTACGAGATCACTCCATTAAACGAACTATATGGATAGATGCCATTTGCATCAACCAAGATGACGAAGAAGAAAAAGGACACCAAGTTCAATCTATGGCGAAGATCTACGCTAAAGCAAGTCGCGTAATTGTTTGGCTTGGAGAAGAGGCAGCCGGTAGCGACCAAGCGCTNCGAACTATATGGATAGATGCCATTTGCATCAACCAAGATGACGAAGAAGAAAAAGGACACCAAGTTCAATCTATGGCGAAGATCTACGCTAAAGCAAGTCGCGTAATTGTTTGGCTTGGAGAAGAGGCAGCCGGTAGCGACCAAGCGCTCGAAGAAATACGCATTGCAGCTGAGCTATCTACGCTTGAAGAAATACGCATCGCAGCCAAGCGCGACCAAGCACCCGAAGAAATACGCATCGCAACCGAGCTATCTATAAGACGATTAGACAATAAAGCGGGAATCCTTATACTGCTTGAACGACCGTGGTTTCAGCGCATCTGGGTAAGGGAACCGATGTCAAAGTATTATAACTAAGGAAACTGACAGATTAATGCAGGTGCTTCAGGAAGTTGCCGCGGCTCGCCATATCTTGATCAAGTGTGGTTCTGCTGAGATTGACGGATTTGCATTCTCCTTAGGCCTAAATGCATTGAACCTGTTCAATAAACTCTCCGCAGACCTGCGGGCTCGAATCCTTTCTGTATCCTACCTTATAAGAGGCGCAATCTTCCGGCCCAAATACGCGACCAGTCAGTTAAACAACTTTTCTCTTGACATACGCCCTCTGGGTGAACTGATAGAGATGTACCACACCCGCGAAGCTACGGATCGTCGCGATAAAGTATATGCCTTACTCGGTATGAGCTCTGATRATCCAACCGCAGCAGGATTATTCGCCGACTACGAGATTTCGTGGAAACAGCTCTTCAACAAACTCATCCACTTCTTCCTATCTGAATTGGTTTCTGTAGACCTTTCGGACGATAAGGAGATTGCCGTCATTGAGGGCAAGGGCTGCATTCTTGGCGAAGTGTCCTCGGTCAAGAAAAATGCTACTTGGGAAGACAGACAAGATGTGGCAATTACTTGGAGGAATGCCTCCAGCTCTGTTTGTGTGAAGGAAGCATGGGGTTCTTCCTGGACTCTCCCGACCACGGTAAAATCCGTCCAAAAAGGAGATGTCGTCTGCCTTCTTCAAGGAGCGTCGAGAACCACGATCCTCAGGCCATACAACGATCACTGGGCGGTTATAATGATTGCAGTTTCCCCAGCAGGCGATTCACAAGCTACGACCGGAGATATCAAGTCGTCAGAAGTTTTACAATCGATAACAGTCTTTCCACACAATTATTTACTTATCTGGGATTGGGATATAGATCCAAACAAGCAGCAAGATAAAAACAACCACGACTACTTTACAAGCGTTCCAGTACCAGAGCATTCAAAAACAGAATTGGAAGGTTGTTTAAATGCGGCGACTAGGATACGGAATGTCAGATTGGCATTACAAGAGGTGAAACAGTATGGAGTTGCACTGAAGAATCTTCGGGAAGAAACGGCGGTTCTTGAGAGGTCATTGAGGAGCATGAGCAACCTAAAAAAGACTTGCCTAGGTCCCGAGGATTCAGAAAACGAAGATGCAAAGGAAACAATGATAAACCAACTTATTGAGGACAAGGGCCAATGGACGCTTCTATGCTTGGCGGCAGAAAACGGGCATGAGACGGTCGTAAAATTGCTTCTCGAYACCGGCAAGTTCAACTTGTATAGGGAGGAGCTACGGACGGCGCTGTGGCTTGCGGCGCAAAAAGACTATAGAGCGATTGTTAAGATGCTTCGCGATATTGGCAAGGTTGACGCAGGTGCTACGGATGAGAATGGACAGACAGCGCTGCATATGGCGGCGAAGAATGGGCATGAGGTAGTCATTCAGCTACTTCTCGATACTGGCAAGGTTGACGCAGATGCTCAGAAAAAGGATGGACGGACAGCGCTGCATAGGGCGGCAGAGAATGGGCATGAGGCGGTTGTTAAGCTACTTCTCGATACTGGCAAGGTTGACACAGATCCTAAGGACCGGGATGGGCGGACAGCGCTGCATATAGCGGCAGGGAATGGGCATGAGGCGGTTGTTAAGCTGCTTCTCGATACTGGCAAGGTTGACGCAGATTCTAAGGATGGGGTTGGACAGACAGCGCTATATATGGCGGCGAAGAATGGGCATGAGGCAGTTGTTAAGCTACTTCTCGATACTGGTAAGGTTGATGCAGGTATTAAGGATGGGGCTGGACGGACAGCGCTGTATTGGGCGGCAGGGAATGGGCATGAGGCGGTTGTTAAGCTGCTTCTCGATACTGGCGGTGCTAAGGATAAGGATAGACAGACAGCGCTGCATATGGCGGCAGCGAATAGGCATGAGGCAGTTGTTATGCTACTTCTCGATACTGGTAACGTTGATGCAGTTACTAAGGGCTGGTATAAACGGACGGCGCTGTATATGGCGGCGGAGAAGGGGCGCGAGGCGGTTGTTAAGCTACTTCGCCTTGCATCCTAAGAGGCAGGCTTGGAGGACAACACCTCGAGTTAGCCTTTCACAATCTTTCATCCTGCCAGAATTGATCTTGGTTTACTCCCTAATCTTTATTGTTTACTCCCTATTGCTTCCTATCGTATTGGGAGTCGCCCTGGTCGTCGTACATCTCAATAGCAACGCTGGAGGGTCCGCAATGGCAATATTACGTAGAATGTATTTGCAGCAGTTAAACATGACGGATGGCAAGGATATCTAAGGAGAGACACAGTCGGTACCAGGTGATGGGCGCAATTTTGGTGAGGTAGGAACATGCGTCCCCGAATAAGCAGTTGAAAGTCCATGACAGTCACACCCGTCTAACACTGATTTCCTCTAGATCCTGAACAGGGCAATGAACAGGGTTGTGGACCTCAGCGAAGTCCTTGAAGATCTCCATATTGCAAGGGCGCTAGAATGGAAAGTCGAAGGCAAGGCTAGGATACCATCTATGACAGAAGATTTAAGGTAAGGAGAAGAAGAGGAAGAGAACTAGGTACATGCGTGCAGACCCAAATAAATACCCTGGTCGTATAAGCGACGGCGGGACCCCCATGCGGGTCGCCGACAGCCACCTACATAACAAACTTGAGCAAACACCTTCAATGGGCTTAGAGCCCGCCTTGGCCAGTCTTAGCACGAACCTTCCATGTCACTCGTTCCTCCATCCTTCGTGGCACCTCCTGGCACCAGTCCTCCCATGGGGTATGGCGGGCATAGCGGCATGGCCGGACCGGCGCCGTCACACGTCGCAACTATATAAGACCACTTGAGCAACCGAATTRCCAGCTTCGGTTACTTGTATCCTTTTGCGGAAACACGGAACGTTATAGCGTAGTGGTGAAATGCGTCGCCGTGACAGTTATGGCTTGGAACAGGATAGTTCTTGGATTACTTGCAACGGCCAGAACGTACTCTGGCTGCCACCAAATTACCGACCGTCTATTTGTGACCTCCAGGAACGGATGATATCTATTGGCAGCGTATCGGGGCTAGTTTGGTTTATTGGCTTCTCGCAAGACACATAATGTATTCTATGTCTTTCTCAATTCCTTTCTCTCTATTTCATTTTTCCAGCGTGCCACCAGAAGGGTCTGGGAGGATAGGCAAATTTATAGGAATTTTGTAAATTCTGGTAACCTTCTACTGTTGTCAAGATGATGTATTCCATTGCGAAGAAGCAAGACTATTCCATCCCTTGACTTTCCTTTTGCGGGTACCTGTGCTGTCCAGATGCCACGGGATTAACCCGTGACTGCCCAGTCATGGCCAAGCTTGGTACAATAGTAGAGGCCTCGATTCTCCTCGATCGGATAAGTGGTCTCTTCCTTAGTGGTGTTTGGAAGAGCTAACATACTTGTAGTAGCGTCGCCACAGCTACTAATTTGGGGCATTTTTTCCAAGTTTTTGTTGCAGAAAAGGTGTTATTAGAAGCAGGGTGGTCCAGTTAGACAGGGGCAGATCGGCCGGACTTGTCTCCGGGATCCGATGAAGGTGGCCAGGACAAGGACATTCGGAGGATAAAAGGAAGGCACTTCTTCCTCGTTAAAAGGGAAGAGGAGGGGAAAAAACTTAGACCAGACATTCTTTACTAGCGGGAAACACACTTGAGCTTCGCCCCAAAAAGACCTTGTTAAGTTTTTCCCTCGTGAACCCCTTTGTCTTGTGAACTGACCACCAGATCTGCTCATCGCTGTGAGGAAAGCTAACTTAGAGGGTGAAGCTTCGCTTCCTGTGACGAACGGCAGTCTGATCTGCCTAAATGGGATAGCTGAAGGTGAAGACTATCAGAAGACGTTCGGTGAAGCYAAAAGGTTCACAACAAGTAGGGTAGCGTTATACTTGTCTCAATGATGATGATCTATTGACTACTGCAGAACTATCTGACAATCTGAGTTCTCTAGTCGTCCCTTTATACTCTGGTGTCTCTAGTTACATGCGTCTGGCTCATTGACCGCGAACTGGCTCACCTTCATGAGCCTAGCTCGCCTCCATGAGCCCGCATCCTTGTCATGGTTACATTGCCCAGCCTTCACGTGGCTGTTATATCCCAGTGGCTTGGTTGGCCCGTGTTATTTCGCTTACGTTCGTAACACTTCCCCTTTCCCTTGGTGGTTGAATGGCTGTTGTTTGGTGACGAAGTCTCTCCTTCATTGGAAGTCCTAACAAACTACCACGAACAGTTCTGCTCCTCACTACAAGTTTTGTAGTGGGCTGCACTGATCTGTTTTGGTGGTGTTGTTTTGCTCCATTTCACTACATGATTGCAAGGGCGCTAGAATGGAAGGTCAAAGACAAAGCTAAGATACCATCTATGACAGAAAATTTCAGATGGGGAGAAGAAAAGAGGAAGAGAACTAGATACAAGCTTGCAGACCCAAATAAATACTCTGGTCGCACAAGCGACAGCGGGACCCACATGCGGGTCGCCAACGCCGTTACAATGATCTTTCCTAGTCTAGATGCGGGGGATCGCGGTTTAACATGCGGCTTTATACCACCGATTGGGTGTTGAAGGTACTCCAAGACTAACTTCATACTAGGTAGTAATTCGGCTCGTATAGGTGACGAAATGCTATCCTGTGAACAGGGTGAACGACCACGAACGAATCAATGATGATGTATTGTGTAGTGGTCAGACTGTTGCAAGTCTGGAGGTCTAAAACTAAGGCAAGGGAGGTCCCTGTGCGGTGGGGCTATGGCCAGCCGCACGTGACACGGGACACCTCCAACATATCCCTCTTTCTGGATTAACCATGCCGACTGATAGGAAGAAGCTCAGTCTTGTGAATGGTCGTTACTGCCACTCCGACATCTCCGGTTCAGAATTCCGCCTGCGGCTTTGAACTTGGTTGTGATAACCCAGAACAGGACAGCGAGTTCTACAACTTTACGCACCCGCCGCTGGAGGATAAAGGTCACCGCGTGCTCCCATAGAACCATGGTATCGAAGCCTAATTTAGAATTAACCTTCAATGTTGTGACGAACGGCAGTCTGATCTGCCTAAATGAGATAGCTGAAGGTAGTAACTATCAGAGTCGTTCAATGAAGCCAAAGGGTTCACAGCAAGTATGATCGCAAGACTAGTCTCGGTGATTGTCATGGGGCTGGCGCCCGTGGTTGAAATGCCTGGCAGCCTTGCCAAGCGAGTGCTCCACTCTCGCGGCAGGCAATACTAGCCTGTGCGTGCGCACGCCCTTCTTTAGGACAGCCGGCCAGGCTGCCCAGAGGGCGCTCCTTTCTCCCCTTCTCTCTTCGTAGAACCTTATCGATTCTTTTGGCCAGCATCTGTGTCAACTATGCTGCACCCCTTACAGTGATGATGATCAATTGACTACTGTCAAACTATTTGACAATCTGAGTTCTCCAGTCGTCCCTTTATACTTCATGTCCTCGTCGCTCTTCTGCCATCTTGGTGCGCTTGGCTCACCGGCAGGTTCCTGGCTCGTGTTGTCGTTCGTGAGCTCGGCTCACTTTGTTGCGCGTGAGCCAGCCTCGCCTGACGCCCTGCGTGAGTCCTTCCTCTTTTGGCTATTGTGTTACCAGTGGCGTGGTTGGCCCGTGTAATCGCTTAAGTTCGTAACAAATGTGCTAGCCCGCCTCAAAGCCTTAGCCGCGCTTGGCGTGAGTAGGTGGAAACGGTGTATTTGGTAAGCTTGGCGTGGGTGATAGGATGAAAACGCTTCTGGAAACGCCGGCATTTCTACACCTCTGCTAGCGTATTAAAGGTTAATTTTTGACTTATGCCACAGTGTGACGAACGGCAGTCTGATCTGCCTAAATGAGATAGCTGAAGGTAAACACTATCAGAGTCGTTCGGTGAAGCCAAAAGGTCCACAACAAGTATGCGTGCGTGATACTAGTCTCGGTGATAAWGATCAATTGACTACTGTCGAACTATCTGACAATCTGAGTTCTCCAGTCACCCCTTTATACTCCTGCGTGTTCCTCATTGTTCTTCCGCCTTGAGTACGTATCGTGTTGTTGGCTCACCGTGAGCAGTGGCCCACTGGTGAGCCGCTCACATCGGTGAGCCCCTTTGTGCCCTTCTGTGCCAACCCTGGCTCCGAGGGTTACACTGTCTATCTACAGACGGGGCTGTCGGGTCCCAAGGGCTTGGGCCGCCCCTTTGTCTCTTAAGTTCGTAACACACCACACCACGTCTTCCGGTGAGCTGCCCAGCTACAATTCCGCTCCCACCGGCCCTGAGGACTCCGACAGCCCTACCCAAACCCAGCCTTCAGCTGATGAGGCTGATAGAGCTAATAAGGCTATAATAGAGGGCCAGTTTAGCGAGTACTCTTCCTTCGACTTTGCGGTCCGCCGCTCCAGCCGCCACAAAACGCCCTCTAGAAGGGCCGCTGGCTTATAAGTCAGTCGAGAATGGTCGTCTTTCGCCAGCGTCCTCTTCCGCACCGTCACCACGTGCTCGAGCATCTCGATGGCCTCCTTGATCCGTCTGTCAGAGAGATAGGCACTCGCGAGCGCATGCTCCGCCGTCAGTCGAGAATCGTCCTCTTCCGCCAGCGTCCTGTAGTCATGCATGGTATGTACGAGAATACTGATGACTGTCGACCTTTGGTTCGGCGCAGCAAGTATCCTACTCGGCGACGAGTACTTCGCAGTTGTCCCGTGTCAGCGCCAAGCCGTAAAGGTCTGTGCGCTGAGAATTTTGGGCGACCCGACAAAACCGGAAGCCGATTTCGAATGCGACTGTAGTGTGGAGGAAGCTCATGCACGATATGGACAAGTTGAGCAAGTTCGTTACAGCTAGGACCGAAATTGGCGTCCGCTCTGCACTCTTTCAGTGTTTGGGCACGGACCAGCTATACTTGAGAAATATTAAAGGTACAGGCACGACGCCAACTGGCCTTTTGTGGGAAGCTGATAATATTGTCGATGATCCAGAAGGAAAGCGCTACGGAAGAGAAAAGAAAGGACAAAATACTGGTGTGGTCTGGAAGTGAAAGTGGGCCAAGTGCCAGCCAACCTTACCAGGTGGCGGCGGCCCAACACCTTTGCTCAAGTTCGTACTGTAACTCTTCCAGGGTAGGCTTGGCATTTCTCCTTCCCAGCCCAATTCCCTTTCTCTGCCTATCCAGACAATAGCATCCATGTATTTCCCATCCGCTCGTCCTGAATTCCCACCTTACCTCTGGCAAGACTGTGGCTAAGTGTCGCGCGACTAACACTGCCAATGACGATGCTTCGAATTATGCGCGGTTGGCTCCTGTTCTCTACGCGCTAACGCAGACAAAATGCGCAGCGTGCGGGGTTGGTGATCCAGGCAAAGGCAGCGCCTTGAAACAAAGACAACAACAACAACTACCTTCAAGGCTCCCAATCAAACCCACCGAGATATACGCTACGGATTTTGTCCGTTACTTACGGTAAGTAGTTCTCGTCTGTCGAGCAACTCCCCCGGTTTCAACTGCTGATTTACTGTACCTACAGTCCCGCGAACATAAGCCGTCCGCTCGCGAAGCCTGCAAGCCTTTTCCCACCATCGAACATTTGTATAATTAGTTGCCGAGGAAGCTGAGCCGGGCGGACTCTGCAATGCGCCTCCTGGAGCGTGACGATACCGGCGGGGTCCGTCTGACGGAGGACCTCCCCCCCGACAAGATTCCACAGTATGCGATACTTTCACACACATGGGGTCCCGAAGAGGTCCTCTTCAGAGAYATGACGGACGGTACAGGCAAGAACAAAGCAAGCTACGCTAAGATTCGTTTTTGCGGAGACCAAGCCTGGCGCGATGGGTTGAAATTCTTCTGGGTCGACACATGCTGCATCGACAAGTCTGACAGCGCCGAGCTTCAGCACGCTCTCAACTCCATGTTCCATTGGTAYCGCAGCGCGGTGAAATGYTACGTGTACCTAGCAGACGTCTCAACCCATCAGCACGGCGACGGCCCCGGTTGGCAACCGGCCTTTCGARAGAGCAGATGGTTTTCCCGAGGATGGACCCTCCAAGAGCTCATTGCCCCAACGATCGTCGAATTCTTCTCTAAAGAGGGCGAGCGCCTGGGAGATAAGGAGTCTCTGGAACAAGAAATCCACAATATAACCGGAATTCCGCGAAAMGCCTTCCAAGGTGTCCCTCTATCTGATTTCAGCGTCGCCGAACGGATGCGATGGATCGAGAAGCGTGACACACAATACGAGGAAGACAAGGTGTACTCTCTATTCGGCATCTTCGATGTACACATACCGGTTCTCTACGGCGAAGGAAGGCAGAAAGCATTGAAGCGGCTGCAGGATAAGGTTCACGAGGATTACCTCTGTCTGGCAAAATTGTGGCCCGGAGACCCGCGTGACCCGCACGTCGAAAAGGAGCGGATCGAGCTGGCAAAGGGTGGTCTGCTGCTTGATGCTTACCGCTGGGTCTTCGACAACCCCGACTTCAACCG
>RAOM01000180.1:0-29715 GCA_009805225.1 Neurospora sp. LNF1-1 | reverse complement strand
AACAGCTAAGTCACCTTACTACAACGCAATTCCAACTTTATGTTCAGCCTTCCGTCGATTTAGATGGCGTAGTTCTCGTAGAGGTTCTGCGTATCTTATCTCGTAAGTTATTCCCAATTTTTGAGCGCCTCCTCTTCAACGACGTCTTAGTTGCGGCTGATGAACCTAATTGAAGCGGAGCTTCCACTATCGTGGAGGTAATTTCATCTGCCGAAGAATAATTGAACGACGATTCGATTTCYAATGATGAAYSTAGTTGTAAATGTTAGCAAACTTAACTATTAGTTCTTGCAGGGAGACGCTACCTTTTGCAAGTTGTAAAGATGCTATATTCTCTATGACAAGAAGAGATTTCGCGTGGGACGAGCCTAAGGCTGCTGAATAACCAGACAGCGCYCGYTGATACATCACTTCAGCCTCNAACTTAACTATTAGTTCTTGCAGGGAGACGCTACCTTTTGCAAGTTGTAAAGATGCTATATTCTCTATGACAAGAAGAGATTTCGCGTGGGACGAGCCTAAGGCTGCTGAATAACCAGACAGCGCCCGTTGATACATCACTTCAGCCTCTTTTAGCCGGCCCTGAGTCTTAATAGAGGTTGCCCAAGTTGTTGACTGTATCGAGAGTCGACGTATGATCCGGTCCGAGCGCCTTCTCKYTGCCTTCTAGCGCTCGCTGATACATCGTTTCAGCCTCCTTTAGCCGGCCCTGAGTCTTATAGAGAAGGCCCAAGTTGTTAACTGTATCGAGAGTCGACGTATGATCCGGTCCGAGCGCCTTCTCTTTGCCTTCTAGCGCTCGCTGATACATCTCTTCGGCTTCCTTTAGCCGGCCTTGATTCCAGTAGAGAATGCCCAAGTTGTTGACTGTATTGAGAGTCGACGTATGATCCGGTCCGAGCGCCTTCTCGTAGCCTTCTAGCGCTCGCTGATACATCGTTTCAGCCTCCTTTAGCCGGCCCTGATCCGAGTAGAGATTGCCCAAGTTGTTAACTGTATCGAGAGTCGACGTATGATCCGGCCCCAGCGCCTTCTCCTTGCCTTCTAGCGCTCGCTGACACATCGCTTCAGCCTCCTTTAGCCGGCCCTGAGTCTTATAGAGAAGGCCCAAGTTGTTAACTGTCTCGAGAGTCGACGTATGATCCGGTCCGAGCGCCTTCTCCTTGCCTTCTAGCGCTCGCTGATACATCGCTTCAGCCTCCTTTAGCCGGCCCTGATCTGAGTAGAGGTTGCCCAAGCCATGTGTTGCATGACCGATGGTAATGTCTTCAATGCTACACTCTCCTCCTTCTAATCTTCCCATCCACCCTAAGCACCTCTCCGCATGAGGGAGAAGCCGTCGCTGGAGTACCCAATAATCCTTAGTCGTACGGTGGGGCACCGAAAATCCTATCAACATTACCGCTAGCCGTAGAAATACTCTCTTCCTATCGTCATCTGGTATATGCGATATCCATYTATGCACTACCGGATGCATGCTATARCTGCTTTGCTCGGACTCTCGGGCCTCGATCATAGAGTAGCGAAGCAGTAGTGTCGCTATGTTGAAAAACCTACCCTCGTTAAGTGCTATATCGCGGAGCCATTTGGGCCATTGCTCCTGGTCATTTCTGGCCACTTGCAGTAGACTGTGCCACATCTCTCTATTGTCGAGAAAAGCCCAAAGCCGTAGCAGATTCCCAGCGTTCTTGTCCCTCGTCTCGATCTCGTTGAACGATATCGTCCACGTCGTCCTCACGCTGCGAGTACCGTAGTCTAKCGGGCTGGAGTCCGTATTCTNGTGCCACATCTCTCTATTGTCGAGAAAAGCCCAAAGCCGTAGCAGATTCCCAGCGTTCTTGTCCCTCGTCTCGATCTCGTTGAACGATATCGTCCACGTCGTCCTCACGCTGCGAGTACCGTAGTCTATCGGGCTGGAGTCCGTATTCTGGAAGAGTTCAACCCACTGCTGCTCATATAGGCGAATATACGAAGCGACATGTAGGTTTAATTGTCTCATATATGCAGCGGCTTGCGCGAGTGCAAGTGGCAGACCTCCTAATTTTGAATCTAGCAACTTTTTTGCATCATCATCCATCACTGAATTAGCGCGTTAGCATTAGCTTTAGGGTTAGGTCTCGTAGTAAATTGGGGTGCTCACTTAGTTCCTTCCCGTACCACTTCTCGAATATTTTCTTACTCAAATCTAGGTCAGCACGTTTAATGTGCTTGGATTCGCCAAGCTGTGCTAGCTTGGRCAACCGGGATGTAATCAGGACTGCGCCGTGGTCACTCCGAAGATACTTTYGAATGTCATAAGCGCCCGGTATTTCTCCTTGCGTATGATCCAGATCAACGTTATCGAAGATCAAAAGCCAATSGACATTKTTATCTTTTGCGAGCCACTCTTGTACGTGCTCCACAATATCGTTGAGATCGACTTCATCGCCTGTTTTTGGACTTCTGATATTCTCAGGAATCTGGTCTTTTGGTATCCTCTTTGCACAAATAGCAAAGCTTTGTTTAAGGCTGTCTTCTGATGTGCCGTCCAGCCAAAATTGCACCCTTGTTCTTTCTGGTGGGAAGGAAGAAGAGATTTCTCAATATCAGTAATATCAGAGGGTCGAGGCACGAAGTTGTTTGACGTCGGCATACCCTGAAGAGAGAATTTGACCCGATAGTGACCGCCTTTGGTCTGTTCGATGCGGGTTTTATCGTGGCGAGGATTGGTAATGCGCAAGTCCTTTAAGCATTGCTGATCCTTCTCTGACATTTGCTGTATCTCTTGATGCCTTGYAAAATCAACAAGCGGGTTCATAGCTTCTTGCGGACCATGTGCGTCCCCAGAAACCCTTCCGCTCCCTRGGTACTCATCCAAAACAGCCTTCGCAACCGATGCAGCAGTAGCCGCGGCATAATACTGCCACCCTTTGCCTTTGTGACTGTCGGCGTAGTCACACACGCCTTTGATCACAATGCAAGGCAGCTCGTCCCACACACCCGCGCCCTCCATCTCTATGCCGATGACTCCTTCCGCAGCGAGAGCMTTGCGGTGCTGGGCAGAGCGTATGACACTGTCTCCGGACCCCATACGGCCAATGTGTATCTGAGGAAGCGGGGACGATCCTTGGGCACGATGTCGAGTAAGTCTTTGCCTCGGAACCAACAAATTGTCGTCGCAGCCGAGTTCMTCACACTCAATTTCCCGGGATYCCTCGCAGATRGAACCTTGTGTGCAACAGCCGMAATCCAAGGTAGGGTCGTGATGTTTATGTTCGTAGGCATCGGCAAAAAGTTTGTCCTTGTCTACTCCAGGGTATTTGTATTTGCCGGTTTCCCGCTTTGGGTTCGTATCATTTTTCTCCTGAAGCTGCCGCAGGTACTCAGCAGCTTGTTCTTCGACTTCAAGGCGGTTATTTTCCTCCAGCGACTTAAGCAAGCCTCGAATATCCCTGTTTGGCCGGCCATAAACGTCTTCGACTCCGGCCTTAGCTTCGAAGCGATCGGGGTACTGTCTTCCAAAGTCGCGGTGAATCAGGACGTTGCTGATAACGACGTCACCGAGGATGACTTCCCGACCCTTAGCGAGAGGCACCCCGGCGCAGATACCGATGATGAGGGCCAAGGAAATATTGGGGTAACTTCTTCGGATGTTAACAACTGCACCGGCAGCTGGGACTTTGCCAATGGTGTCAAGAAGGACGCTGACCACATTGAACCTCCCAATCCGCCCATGTCTGTAGGCGTTGTAGTCCCCTAGGGCCCTGGCATATCGATGCCGGTTGCCCCTGCCATCCCAAAGATCGTCGAGGAGTAACAAAACAGCTGCTTGTTCCTTGGGTAGTGCGCAGAGTATCGCAATCTCAAAGCCGTTCTTGCTTGCAGGAGCGGCGTACTTGAGATCGTCCCCCATTGTCGTGGAGCGGGTGCCTTGTCCGATCTGATAACGACAACACCAACGCTTGTCGGTTTCCAAACGTCCGTATCAATCCTCGCGTTCAAAATGGTGATCTTTTCGGTGTCGCGCAATGGACGAGATGTCTGGCAAAAAGAAAGCTGGACTCTGACTTCCACCACAACCGACGGGAACTGAGTAGAGGTATTGGGCACAGCCTCTTCGGCACAACCTCTTCGGCACAGCTGTCTTGCAAGCAGAAGACTCGTCAATATCGCGTTGGGTACATCGTTGGGCATAGGTGGTTGAGAGGCCCAGGGCGCCAAGCCCGGAAAGGAAAGGCGTTGGGACAGGCCTCTCCTGAGCCTTTACTGTAAATGTGGCTGCCAGTTCCATTGCGCTGGCAGGGCAGTCGCCTTTTTTCGGTCGCGCGAGAGGGCTATATCTAGACTACTTAACCGCTTCGGGCATGACTTTCAGCGACCCAGCTTACCTTATCTGTCATTAACATGTGGGCTCAAAATTCAGCGCAAAGTCTGTTAGCCCGCGATCGGTCGTTTTGCGAAAAGATCTCTAAAATAAGGTAGACCTCCCATCGCGCTCAAGATCAAAGCATTGCAGTTACACCAAATGCACTCCCCTGAAAGTGCATACACCACCCAACAAAGAGGAACTTCCACCCGTCCGTAGTTCATCATCATCCCTATGGCCCCTTGATCAATTCTTTTCTGGGTCTAGACAGTGCCTGCGTCCAGTCACTAGAGATATCCTTGGCTCAAAAGAAATAGAAAACGACTGTTGAATAGCTTTCCAGTGAGTGACAATGAGGAAAAGCATTCATGTGAAACCGACGACTGATACGGAAGGCAGATATTAAAGCCGACTGTTTCCGAACCTTGATGAACAAAGGGGTCGGTTTGAGGTAACAACACGGGAAGAATAAGTGAACTTGTAAATGGAACAACATGAGAAGACTCCGAAAGGCATTTGAACTGCTGCTATGTCCGTAAGACTCTTCACCTCCCCTGTTCTCTTATACGGCCACTCAAACACGTTTAATTCACCCTTCACCAGGATTTTAGCCCTCATTCACTGTTAAAGACGAAGAACCCATAACCAACAGCTATTGCCCAGTGTCTTGATGCCAAACAAACCAAATCATTCGGTCCAATACCGAGCGTTGCTCTTGAGTCTCATTGATGGCCTTGGCCAGCTCGGAAGGCATTACTGACCGGGCCATGTGCAAGAGGGAAACAGTTTAATAAACGAAGGACTCCGAATGAAGCCTATATGATGGTTCTCCCCTGGTCACCCTTTTCGGTGTCCTGTATTATATCGTGGTGGACATTCGTTGTGTTGCTTCGAGGACTTTAAGAATCTGTATCTTGCCTGGCATCAGTGACTTGAGACAGCTTCCTCGTTTCTGCCTCTTCTTGGGCTAGGGGATTTTGTAGAGGTACCTTCCTTGCCAGCCTTCAAATACCTACCGTATGTCAAAAAACATGCCGGTCGAAGGGGCTGAAGGTGTCAGCCGCATCAAAAAGTATTGGCATTGCTGCAGCGCCTCGCGTCAACCACATAGTGAGCACAGTCCAACTTCCAACTTGGCACCCGGTCTTTAAGGACATCTCGTCGCTCCTCCGTTTCTTCTCCTCCTTTCTTTCCTTTTTTTCCCCAAGGTTGCCAGCTGATGCGCTTCGGCGTGTCAAATTGACATTCATTATCATTTTCCCCGTTGATATGGATGCAAGCTCTGGCATAGATTGATACCTATTCTTTTTGACCCACTGCTGGGCACCCACGTTGAGAGATCGTTCCGATCTCAAAGATGTGTGGGAAATCAGTGGAGGTTACATTCCTTCTTTGGCAATGCCGCGTCAAGTTTCACGGCCGAAAAGTCCTGTCGGTCCTCGCCAGACTCAAGAACTACCTTCCGGTTTCTTTAGGAACCGACCGACGCCTCGCTAAATCCTTCCTTCCTCAACGGCAACCCACACACAGTCCCACACATCAGATAGCAAACAACGCCAGCTCTACCTGTCTGCCCTTCGCCGTCGCTTCCCTAGACGGTCTTCTCTTGCCCTTTATAACAGGGTCCCTCCGAGATCCAATCAACAACCGAACCAAAAAGAAAGAAAAAGCGCGGTTAGTATAACGGTTTAGTACTCTCGTTTCCCAATGGGTGACGGCGGGCAAAGAATAACGAGTGACCCGGGTTCGACTCCCGGACTGCGCAGTGACTCTTCTTTTTTTCATTCTTTTTTTTGGATTCCACTTCATGCTGAGACACTCCAATCCCTAACCGTTAACGCCTCAAAGGCAAGCCCGAATGAACGGAGACTAATGCTGCGGAAAGCAACCACCGTGACCAAAAGCCGAATGTTTCCGAATATTGACAAACAACGGGGATCGGTTTGAGGTAACAACACAGAAAGAAAGAATAACCTAAGTGAGTCCGTTAAAGTAACAGCCAAATACATGTCCCAATATGATCTGAACTGTTGTATGTATGTATGTATGTAAGAAGACTCTTCATTCTCTGTTGTTGTTCTCCGAACCTGCTGTCATTCTTTATTCATCTACTAGCTGGACACATTCTCTCTATTGCCAACAATCCTTCTTCTTCTTCTAGAAGCGACACTTCATCATCAAAGTACTAAGGAAAACCACCCAAATAAGCTGAGACGGAAAAAAAAAAAAAAAAAAAAAAAGACTTCCATGACTCCGGATAGGTAGTACCACTGCAGGGCTTTATCGCGGAAGCCTTTTTTCGTTTTTCTTTGAAGGAGTCCAATTTCAAGGTTGCTTGAAGGTCGAGCCAATAGGACTGAACTTGATGTTGGCTAGTGTTCAAAGTTGTCCAAATGTTAGTTTCGTCGGCCCCAGGCAACCAAAAAAAAGAAGAAAAAAAAGAAAAAAAAAAAGAAGAAAAAAAAAAAGACGTTAAAAGATCCAGGGGGAAGAAGAAGATCAACGGAAAGGAGGGAAGGGAGTAAGTAAAACTCACAATAAACAACCTGATTACTCCCCTGACTACTCTCCACCTCCGCCGGCACGCCCGAACTCGTCTCACACGTCCCCCTCCCCTTGCCCGGCGCCTCCGGGTCCGCATCCACCGGAAACGTCGAATCCAACCACAACATATTCGAATGATGATCGTCCCACAGACTCATCACCAGCACCATCGGCTTGGCAATCGCCGCACTGAACTGCGCAAACCCGCCCTTGTTCGCAAAGATATCCGCGTCGCCGAACGCCACCTTTTGGGACTTGCAGAATTCAGCCGTAAGAGAGTTGCCCGGGTTGCCGGAAATGGTCGATTCCGAGTTGGCGATCGTCTTGCCGTTTTGCACGTAGAAGCGCTTGATCTCGGAAAGTTGACCGGAGGGACCCTTGTTCAGGAATTGCGTGACCACGGTGAATTTTTTGGTGGTGTCGACGGTCATGCCCGGACCGTAGAAGTCGCGGACGCCCTGCCGGTACGAGTTGAAGTCGCATCCGTCCGGGTCGCAGGTGCCCGAGTAGCGGTCGTCCGAGTAAGTGCCGCCACAGGAGTCGCCTTCGCACCGGTGTTGGCCGATGGTGGTGCAAGGGTGCGGGGTGAAGGCTGTGGAGATTGAGTTTGCTTCCCTTGCAAGGGTGGGTGGGTGTTAGTTAGGTAGTTACCTGACCTGTGAGATGCTGATTGATGGTGGGAGAGGGATGGGGGATGGGGAACGGAACGGGGGTGGGTAGGTAAACGACGAACCAGATATCCATCTCGGTGCAGCAAGAGCCGTACTTGCCCAGGCCGGCGTTGGGATCGTTGGTGGACTCCTTCCAGTCGCCCACGTTGGCCTCGCCGTTGATGAACTTCAAGTCACGCGGGCATTGGGCGTCGCAGTAGCCGGTGCCGTACTTGGCGCCGGCTTTGTTGCCGGAGTACTTGGATAAACCGCCGTCTTCGTCCATGGCGACGAAGTACAGGGCACCGTTGAGACCGCAGCTGTCATGGTGCCCCCCGGTCAGCATCTGATCTCTGCTCTTTGTTGTTGTTGTTGACGATAGCCTTGTCGATACCAAGGACATGGGTGAGCTTACCCAAGCTTTGAGACGTCCACGTCAAAGGTGAACTCGTTACCGAGCAATGTGTACATCTGATACTTGGTGGCGCTGGCCATCATGTACAGACGAGAACCAATGTTGGTGGCTGGTATTTCACATGGTACATCGTCAGTAGGTAAGTCCATCTGACGTTGGCAGGATTGCGATAGAGGCAACTAGGTACTCACAGTAATCCCCCTTCTGCACAAACTTCAACGTCAACGCATTCCCGCTAGTCGAAGCACCATACGTCGACGCGTACGAAGCGCCATCGACAGCACAGTTGGACGCACACGACTTGTCGTCCTTGCAAATCGTCGTGTTCCAGGTGTTGCCGGTGTAGCAGTTGGTGTAGCCGTTCTTGTCGTGCACCCAGCGCCAGTTGGCGTCGATGGTGACCTCGCCGTTCACGTTGCTGCACGAGCCGCTGGCGGTGCACTTTTGCCATGTCATCTTGGGATGCGTCTCGGTCGTCTCTTTGCCGGCTTGTTGGGCGGCAATGGAGCCGGCGAAGACCGCGAGGGCGGCAAGCTGGGAAAACATGGTGATAAACGGTACGGACTCCCAAATGTGAAAGAGATTGGCGATGGGCGGGGAGAGAAGGATGATCCCACAAGCTATTTGCCAAAGGGAGGTAGGTGGATTTTATATGGATGGTCTCATGGCTTTTTGGATTCTTGTATCATCCGTATCTTGATGTGTTTGTTCAGGCGTCATGATTCCATCGTAGATGCTCCGGTCTAGACGACGTCGATCAAGTTTGCCATTTACCTTCCCTTGTCCTCACATGCTTGATTCCGGGACTCTGGGCCTGAATGCCGAGAGCATATCCACGAGAATCAGTCAGATAGGAGAAAGAGGTCCTGGCAGCAGGCAGATTGGAGGTGGCAGTGAAAGTGGCAGAAACATTTCAGGAGTTTCGGGTATTGCTTCCGCCCAGCCTGGTCGATCATGAGCGTGTATATTGTTGCTGTCTGCCGCGGTATCCTCCCGGATGGCTATAGTTTCGGATACGTCCGGAGGAAGTTTGAACTGAGCGGTTGACAGCGAAGGACCTCTACCTGGTAGATGGTTTTGGGATCGTGGTAGTAACTCTAAGTGGTTCCGCAGATCCGAAGTCAGCGCGACCTCTAGCTTGCCCTCTGGAACATATGAGAGGCCCTGCATAAACCGTCCAGTTCGAGCCATCGTAAAGCAGCGGAGATGTAAGCTCCGGTCAGCTGTGTTTCCTCCCCGAGACATAGTCTTATAATCGTCAGCGTACGTTATGATCTGGGGCTCTCCGACGGAACCGCTAGCGAGCATCCATACACCATGCGTTGGCGAAACGGGCTGTCATTGAAGATCGCTTCATGTCGCCTTCAGACGCTTCCCCAGACTTTCGCTTAAACGCTCGCGAAGAATGCCCATGGGGACCCCATACTCTCACGGCAGCGAAGAGCCGAATGTCGGCAGGTAGGGACGGCTTGTAGGGACGCAGCGGCATGAAGAAGATAAGCTGACAGCTAGGGTAACAGAATCGACGGCGAGTATCAACTTTGCCGCCTCAACTCGGACAAGGTTTGGGATGGACGTTCAAGCCCTGTCTAGTCAAAGAACGAACAGGGACCGCAGAGAAGAGAGATAGCTTGCATGAGGCGGCAGGGCCTAGATATCGACCCGTACATTGGCCGTGTTCGGGAACAGTGACCCCCAAACACCATGATACTTATGTAGCTTATATGGTACAGCTCCCACTGATCAACCCGGGAAAGCTATCCCGTAAAGCGAATAGCCTGAACCGCATGTTTGCCTTCTTGAATTGAACCTACAGTGAGCAGGACTTTTCACCCCTACGCAGGTAAGTTTGGGTACGGCAAAAGAGAATGCCCTATGACAGGAGAAAAGATATACTGAAAAAAAACTAAAAGGAAAATGTCAAAAGGCCACAGGTCACCGTCAGATGGTGGCTCGTGGGAGGTAAAGCTAGAAAGGGGTGGGTCGTCATAATAGAGATCTTGAGGCTGTCGCAAAGCCAAGATCATGTTGACCGGGAAAGATGAATCTTTTCTGTCGACACCAGACAAACCCCCCGGCCCAATTCCATTGATGTTGCGGGAGACCGGCGATCTGACCGGAGCTATGATAGCTAGGCGCGGCGAGATGCCCTTCTTCTTCCGACTATGGATAAATGACATAGCCTAGATGCCCGGGTGGGAATGGAAGGCAGCTCGGAAGATTTGCAACTGTAACCACGGGCTGCCGCTACATTGGAATTGCCGGGCGAATCAGCTCCAGGATGGGGGGCAATCATCTGTCTGAGATGTATTAGCCAGACCACCCACGTCTTTAGCCAGCCTCGAGGACAGGAGTCTAGAGACTTCAGCTGTCCCCATCTTGGGAGTTCAGAATCTGATTCCAAGATAAGTGAGAAACTCGAGAGAAGCAGAACAGCGTATCAAGGTCAAGCTGCTTTGCTTTGCAGCCTGCCCGAGCGTCTTCTTCCTGAGGTGTCAGCCTTGGCTTCCTCTGTTGTCTTTGTGCCCCCTTTCGGGTTCTTGGATTCTTCAAAGTACTGCGAGCGTGTAGTTGACTTCTTCGAGGGTTGCGTCTTTGCTTTCTTTGGTCGACATGTCACCTCTTCGTCTTCTTCTGTCTTGATCTTCCTCTTCCTAGGCGCGGCGTTTTCTGTCTTCACCTTGGACCCATTGGCTTCTAGCTCCTCGCTTTTGTCTTTTGATTTGGCCACCTTCGTTTTCGACGCCTTCTTCGGGGAGTCCTTCTCTTCAGCCGATTCAAGGGGTTCTTCCTTCACGCCCGACACAATTTGGCCAGTTTTCTTCTGCCTTGCGGGTGCATAGCAACTTGTACGCCCGCCGACAGTAAGAAAGGCCAGCTTGTCACCGTTGGGAGTGTGACTGTGCGCATTCTTGGAACCTTTACCCCAGCGATAGTTGAAGAGCCAGTCGTCTGGAAACTGATCCGAATCCCCAAGCTTATCGACAGCCGTCTGACACACATATCTGATGGACTTGTAAAGCTGCTTGATCTCGGCATCGCTGAAGTCGTTGCAGTATTGTTCTGGGTGAAGCTTTGCTTGATACAAGACTTCATCGGCAACCCAATTTCCAATGCCGCTAATAACAGCTTGGTCAAGCAGAAGAGCCTTAATGGGCACACGGCGCGACTTCATCTTCTCCCGCAAGTAATCCTCGGTAAAAACATCGAGGTCAACCACCGGATCTGGGCCGTTCTCCACAAGCGGTGAGTACTTCCGGATGTCCTTTCCGGGACAGTCCACGGCGCGGACACGGCCGAAGCGTCGCGGATCGGTAAAAGCCATCTCATCGCCATCTTCTGTCTCGATCTTGAACTTCCAATATTTTGGCGGCCACTTGTCGAGTTCATCGGGTTTCATCTTCTTGTAGTAGTTGGTGTATGCACTCCTCTCGCCCTTTATATGGATCCAACCGGTCATTCCAAAGTGCATTACAAGATGGGGAGGCTTGCTCATTTCCATCCTGAACATCGGTCAGTTGGAACAGAAAGGCAAGTGACGCGTCTCCACGGCAACTGACCAGAAGTATTTTCCTTGGGTTCCTGCTGATATGATCTTTTTGCCAATCAAGCCGGCCGCCATCTCGGGCCCATCTGTCCCGACCTTGCCAAACACATTGGCGTCATCGATGGCTTCTGCATGCTTGATGACCTTGCCTACAAAATGCAGGCGCAGAAAATGGACAGCGCGCGCAACTATCTAACAGTTAGTTTCGCAGCATGTCAGACGCCAAAGACTCGTACCACGTACTCTCCGCAATTTCAGGCATCTCTTGAGTTTTGTTTGGTTTGGCTTGCGTGATTGTTGTTCTGGAGTTGGTGATAACCTCTTTGGAGGAGACGCGCTGGACGAGAAGCAAACGTGGAGAAGCTCGAACTTACCCCACGCGAATAAGCAACGGTTCCACGTGACTGCACAGCGTGCATTCGCTTCATAATCTCAGCCTGCCGCCAATTGGACTACCCCACCCAAACTTGCAGCCGAAATTTTTCCCAGGGGCCCCACAACTGTTGCAGCTTCAAAAACTCGCGCGCCTCAACTTTTTTCTGCCGCTTCCCACTTTCAACTTCCATCATCACCGAGCATCGCCCAATCCAATTTTGGTAAGTTCCAGATTTCTTCCACGCACACTGCAATCATATCCTCCCCCTTTGTCCTGATGACACAACCATAAACCGCAAACTAGAGTCTTTGATCCTACGGGAAATGCAACTAGATATGTACGTCAGTCTGAATGACAACGTATTCGCCTACTCGCGTCGCACATCATTCAATCTATCTTGGACTGTCTGGCTAACCATCGCGAAGTGCTTCTAGTGATTTCTGAACATCACGCCCAGCATGGGCTTTAGAGCATAGGATTGGGCGATTGGGGGGAGGGGACGGGGGAAGAGGGAGACATGATCTTGTGGTCGACCGTGTTAGTATTGGTCCTTGGGGTACCCATTGATCGTGTCTTTCTCCCCCTCCCGGTCATGACATCAAAAGGTTGGTTCTCACACTATTTTCCCGCTCGCTTTCCTGATGATCAACTTTGCTTTTGCAAGTTGGAATTACCGATTGATACCCAATGAAAACATAAAATGGCTGTTTCTGATTGAAAGCACTTCATCCCTCTTGATGTGATCACAAATCTTGGTTGTCGACCATGTGCTGACTTCCTGGTTCAGATGTCTAGACTTCCTGCCGCCATACTCAGTAATGGTGCCGCAACCAATTGTGAGTTGGTTCATTTGCTGTCCTCTTCGACACGCTTCTATGATGAAACGGCACTGGGCTCCGATTTTTTTCACATGAGCACGATATGCCATTTTTGCGACAGGCTTAGAAAACCTCGTCCACTGATCAGCATCCAATATCAACACGTTTTGAAGCACATCAGCAACCATGAGCGGTGACTAATGCGCCTCATCAGAGTACAGTTGGGCTGGGTACCAGTACTTGCTCTTGTTTCGTGACTCATTTGGTAAGCTACTTTTCACTCACATCACAGCACACCATTCCATGATGATCTCTTTAGATGACGAGTCTTATCGGGGATTCCCCATGCAGACAACCTTTTTTTTATACCATTCATGCAACTCTGAAAACTCTCTTCATGATCAAGTCTTTTGCAGTTTCTCAGTTGAACATTGACTAACGATCACCCAGACCACAGTTCGCAGCACAATTTCTCCCGATGCATGGGCTTATTGGTATGTGCCTATGTCTCTTTGCTTCGGCACTGAGCTTTCCTGCCCATATCCTTCCATGATGATCCGACAACACAAAGACAAGCATATGTCTGAGCTTTTGCGACGACGACACCTGTCATGTCTGATCTTTGCACTATTGCATCCTGTTACTTGGCCACTCTGCCTTACAGCATGCTAACGGTCACACAGTCAGTCTGCCTTGGTTTCGTACCGGGGACACATTTTCACCTTTGTCTCGCTGCTCATAATGGTAAGCCAACTCTTTCTCTTTCCACACTTGTTCCAAGATGGCTACAATGATGAATAAAATTTATCACGACGGTCTACATAGGATATTGCTTCGGCTTTATCCCTTTGATGAAAAACGCCGATGACACGGCACCCGAACTGAGTCGCCTCTTGAACAAGTCATTGTTTTTGAGTTCAAGTTAATGATCCCAAGCTAACATGCTGGACTTAAGACCCTTATCTGGTATTATCACCATGAAGTCCCATCGAGCAGCGTCAGGTAAGTCTCGAAATCGTAGGCCGTTGAACCAACTTGGTTCTCTGGAGTCGTGACTTTGGTCACATCGTAGACAGCTAATGATGCCAATTGCGACCTAGCGAGTTAGATACTGCATGAATGAAGATAGTCAAAATTGAAAGGATATTGCAATTGCATACTTTTGTTTCCCAACTGACGTACAACTGAATGCTGTGCCCCATTGTGTCTGAAATTTTCGAACATGACAGGAGTATTCTGTTGTCATTCGTGGTATGATTGCGTGATTGACGTTGTTCGGGCCCATTGCTCTCGTTTTCCGTTCCCGAGCTCTTGGACTTGGTTCCCATGCTCCCGGTTGCGAGTCATGACGGGACGGAAGCTCATGACAGAGACATGCTCTGGGGGTTCACTGCTCGAGCAACTGTCTTGTCAAGCGCCCTTCTCTCATCTCTTTCAAAAGACCACACTCCATGGCAGCACTAGGTCACCCACACGATGAGCTCGATATGACCTTTATACAAGCCGAAATATCCGTTGTCCCGACTCTATATGCGTAGTACAGCCCGAGATCTTGGGTTAGGTAAGGGCAATGAGAGGAGGTATGCTGTATTTACAACGTGACATGACCATGGAGAATGTACCGTAATGTGCCGTGTGAACCAAGTGTAACTCTATGTAAACCGTTTCCCGCCTGTAAACATGATCCCTCAACTCGGGGGTAAATCCCCCATCTTTTTGATTCTTATTCAGTATAAGCAAATCCCGTTATCCAAGACCCCGCGAGGTAGTCTGTTCCAACCCATCCGATCAACCGTATAACAACCCCTTCCCCACCACATCACTCACGACGAGCCATTAACCTCTCCCAACTTCCCCTCCTTCTCCTCCAGATACTTGACCATATCCTCAATCGTGCAAACCTTCAAGCCCCACCTCCTCGCAAACGCCACGCACTGCTCCCCCCTCATCATGCCCGGCTCCTCCCGGACCGCCTGGCCCTCCACCTCCCGTCCATCATCCACCAACTCACTGATCACCCCCGCCGGCTTCTTGCCCGCCAGTCTACACAAATCAATCGCCGCCTCGGTATGCCCTCTGCGCTGCCTCACACCACCGGGTCTCGCCCTGAGCGGGAAGACATGGCCCGGTCTCCGCAAATCTTTGGGTCTGGTCTTCTCGTCCGCCAGCACGCGGCAGACAAGCGCGCGGTCGTGGGCGCTGATGCCCGTCGTGACGGACGGGTCGGCGGCGTCGACGCTGATGGTGTAGGCGGTCCCCCGCGCGTCCTCGTTTGCAGAAACCATTTGCGGGAGGTCGAGGTCGAGCGTGCGCTGGGGCAGGATGGGCGCGCAGATCAAGCCCGACGAGTAGCGCACCATGAAGGCCATTTGTTGCGCGGTGACGGATTCGGCGGCGATGATGAGGTCGGCTTCGTTTTCGCGGCCGGGGTCGTCGAGGACTACGACGAATTCGCCGTTGCCTGGGACACAAGCGAGGTGTTAGAGAGGAGTAAAGTGGGAGGGAGGGTTGGAGAGACAGAAAACGTACGGAATGCCTCGACGGTGTCGGGGATGCTGTCAAATGCTGACGAGTCCATTCGGGATTCTTGTTGGGAAGCCATTGTGTTTTGTGTGTGTGTGTTATGTGTGTGGTGGTGTATGAGTAACCGGTCTCGAGGTCACTTGGTGATAATGCGCCCTGGTGTTGTATATATATGACGTGAAGGCGCAAGAAGGGTGTCGGTGCAATGCGGTTTCGGCGGATGGGGAGGGGGGCAACTTGGATGGCAATTGGACAATTGGCTTGGACGGGACCTCAACAAGTCATTCAGCTGAGTGAGGGGCAATTGGCGATTGCGACTTATTTAGGTAGGCGCGGTCGGGCGGTGTCGGTTCAAGGTGGCCTCTGGTGGATTGTCAAAGTGGATTTGGCGCCGAGGTCGAGGGTAAGCGGAGCGGGCAGTCGCCGGGAAGAGCACGGTTTACCAGAATTAGGTTGAAGAATATCGATTCAAAGATCAAGCAGATCGATGCTACTTCATTAAATAAACCGGATCACTCGGATTCATAAGGCTTAGAAAAGCTGACCGGCGGCTTACAAACCTCCTTGTCAAGTCTCGAAACTGTCCGGTCGGGACTTGGAAAGGACGCCATATGGGGGATCCAAGCTGAAACTCAGATACTACTCAGAGTTGTGACGAGAACCTCAACGGACCTCCACTGCGGACCAAGGGCAACGGCAAGTCAGTCCCTGCAGCGGTTCAACAAGGAAGTTCGCTGAATCACATGGCGAGATTGGGAAACGGGGAAAATATTCTTATCAGCTTATCGATAATGCTCGTCTTATCGCCCAATGCGGTTGGGTGCTCTGATCCCTGCTGACGATCGGCCATCCCAGGTGCCGACTTGCGACCAATTGCGGGAGCTTGTCCTTCTCCAAACATTTACATCACCGGCTTTCAAGAAGCTCGAACTTGTGCAACAAACCCATATAGAAGAGCTTCAAAGCACATCAATATGCTGCCATCATCACCACTCCGCCAATTGGCCCCAACAATCGCCCGGCGCGCCCGGAAAGCCCAGTCAATTGCGCGCCTAGCATCAACACCACAGTGCTCTGCGGCGCCCACTACAGCATCACCATCAGCAACAACACAACGATGGCCCTCCAACCATAACAGCTCCAGTCCCTCCTCCTCCTCCGTCAACCCCGACGAAATCTCCCACTTCAACGCCCTCGCCGCCACCTGGTGGGACCCGCACGGCTCCTCGCGCGCCCTCCACCTCATGAACCCTCTGCGACACGACTTCATCCAGACCTGCCGCTCCTCCTCGCCCACCTCCTCCTTCACCGTCCTAACCGAGGACTCCGACCTCCCTCCCTCATCCGATGCCACCAGCACATCCAACACCTCCAACGTCCAAGAACTGCGCTACCTCGACATCGGCTGCGGCGGCGGCATCTTCGCCGAGTCGGCCGCCCGCCTGCCCACCACCTCCTCCGTGCTCGCCATCGACCCGTCCCCGGGCGTGCTGGCCATTGCCCGCTCCCACGCAAAGAAAGATCCGAGTCTGTCGCCCAAGCTGACGTACCTCTCCTCGACGATCGAGTCGCTGCCTGCACTCAAGCCCGAAGCCGTAGAAAACAAGTTCGACGTGGTCTCTTGCTTCGAAGTAATCGAGCACGTCGACCACCCTGCTCTGTTCCTCGACCACGTCGCCCAGTTTGTGAAACCTGGTGGATGGTTGGTCATGAGCACGATTGCGCGGACTTGGACGAGTTGGTTTACGACGAATTTCATGGCTGAGGATGTGCTGGGGATCGTGCCCAAGGGGACGCATGATTGGAACAAGTATATCAATGAGTATGAGCTGAGGGGATACTTTGAGGAGACGGAGGCGAAGAGGAGGTTCTGGGGACGGCCGAGGGCGATGGGCGTTGTGTATGTTCCCGGGCTGGGGTGGAAGGAGGTTCCCGGAAGCGAGAAGGTTGGGAATTACTTTTTGGGGGTGCAGAGGTTGGCTAGTGAGGATGCGTAAGCATTGTAATAAGGCGTTGTTGTACGTTTATGTAGTATATGAAGCTGGTTATGTGAAGGGGGGAGCAGGTACATGATATGGCGTGGCTATCAAAGGGTAAGATGGTCTCCAAGGTTGTCCTCTTCTCAACCCAACCGCACAACCCTCCACAACCTCAAACACTCTTGCAAATCCATCGAAAGCGCCCCCTCAAGCACATCCATCGACGCCCCCTTTATCAAAGCGACCAACACCGTCGCATACGCAAACGCAAATAACTGAACCCGGCCGTCCTCAGCATTATCGCCTTGCAACGCCTCCATATCCGATCTTCGCATCCCGCCATTATCCGCCCAAGCCTTCCACAACTTGAGCGTCGCAAACACGGCCGAGGCGAACTGAACATCTAATACCATCCTGTGCAAAATCATCCCTGCGATATCCTTAAGGCCTTGGGATTGATTCACCGGGATGGACTTGAACGCCGATCCATCGTTGTTCTTGAGCCAAGTAAGAAAATGCTCAGCCACAAGATCCGCGCTCCATTTCGGAGACTGAAAAGCTTCCATCAGCCTTGTCTCTTTCCGTTGCGCTTCAAGACGAAGTTTCTCTCGCACTGTTTCACGTCACGTCAGTCAGCAAACCATGCCCATCACCTCCAAGGCCCAAACTTTCCAAAACCTCACTGCACAAAGACAAAAAAGAATCAAAGCAAAACTCACTATCTTCCAACCTCTCCCTTCCCTCCCTCGCCAACCTCTCCCTAACTTTTCCGCCCCTCTCCGGCCCCACCGGCATCTTCTGCTCTGCCACCATCGCCTCCCTCTGCTCCCTCGTTCGTCTGGCAAACTGCTCCAAGTTCGCGACGACATTATCATCGTGCTTACTAGCCCACTCAGGCGTGGCGGGCTCGTCGACTACACCTAGCAAGACCAGGATACCGCAGGGGACGGTGTCTTTACGGCAGAAGGAGATGATGTCGTCGGGGATGCGGTAGCTCCAGAGAATGGTTTGGGAGGTCGTGCCGTAGGCTGTGGCGAGGGAGGCGAACCAGACGCCGTTTGAGGAGGATGAGGAAGAGGAAGAGGACCGGAGGCGAAGGTGGTCGATGGGTAGCCCGTCGAGGTTGATGGTGCTTTGGATTTGGTCTTTGTGGCTTAGGGCGGTGGTGATTCCTCCGGGGGAGATTTGGCAGGTTATGGGTCGGTGGTTATGACTATGACTGGGTTCTGGTATACGGTTGGGGGCAGGCTCATCGATGGGTTGCTTTCGGATGCTTGAGGCTTCTTCTTCTTTCCCTTGGGATGAGTCTGATGGCGGCGGCGGTGCTGGTAGACGTACCCAATACGGTGGCAGATGGGTATAGTCCCTTGTCGTCCACTCGCGTTTCCAGGTGACTCTGAGACTCAGATGGCCATCGGACCCGTCGAGTGACCCGATGGTTAGCACCTTCTCTTTGCCATCTGGTGATAGCATCAATGCATAGTTGACTGGCGTCCAGAGGCCCGTTAACCGCAATAAGCGCCAGCCCTGAGCGTCAGGCACGGCCCCGAGGTCTAGCAGGTACGCGACTAGCTCATCAAAGGCTATCTCAACCTGAGGTTGACGCAGTTGGTCGGCATACTCAACCCGTTGAGTGTTGAGCCCTATGACATTGGTACGCCAGTTGAAAGTCGTCCAGCTGCCGCTTGGTGTGCTGGAGGGGTGACAAGAAAGAGTCCAGTACTCATCCCGATTGCTGAACCGGTCCCATGGTTTGACAGCATACCGCGGCAGGTCAACTTCGATGACACGGTTGATAATATCGCTGCGAGTGAGTCCAGTCAATCGACTATACCGTAGCATGCGCTTGATCTTGGACCGAGCGGCAAGCGTAACTGCCGTGTTGTACAAGATGGGTAAAACCCCCAGCACCGCAAGGGGCACGCCGATGTACGTGATCACATCCGTTGCCGAGGGCCCTCCGGAGGGAGAGGGGAAGTCGGGGTCGGGGCTCGATATGGAGGGCATCTCAGTAGGATCTGTGTTGGGCGCCTTGGGATATGTAGGAAGCTCTTTTCGGACTCGCTTGTCGAACAGCAAGGACACATCAACATGCGCACCAGTGTGTGAGACAGACAGTCAACTTTCTGTTCCACTCACTCACTTGAGCAATCAGAAAGGGATGCCTAGGTATCGTGGAAGCAAGCTCGTATGTTGAGGCTGTTAGTTGCGCTTCGCCATTCAGCCGCACGGAACGACATGGCTTGGGACGACCTTTCCAGGGGACCCTGTTCCTTGCAGATGGTGGCGTTCTTGCCGATACCACAGTCTTGGGAGTTCTTGCGAGACATCATATCGTGCACCTCATGGTCAGAGTTAGCCGCTTGAGAGACGCATATCGATCGATAGCTTCAAGAAATATTGACGAGAGGACGTTGTGCCGGGAAGACAATTAAGGTGGTTGGTGGCCAGTTTTTGTGTGTAAGTGACCCCCTCCTTTGCGGTCAATCCGGCACCGTGCGTCAGAGGTGGAACGCAACTAACAATTGCCATTGTTGAATCCGGTAGTGTTCAGTACCCGGATCAGAAAACAAATGCCGACGCCGCGGATATTCTCTGTATCCAACATCTCAACCCATGCTGAAATGGTCAAAGCAGGAAGCAATTTCCACCGAGCCTCATCGTATCAGATGGATCACGTTGACCACAAAGGCCACCATATCTGGAAACGCGGAAATAGAAGGCAAGAAATATGTCAAGAGGAAGTGGCTGATGTGTTCAGTTGGTGACAGAAAGAAACACAACTTGAAGCGAGAGAAAGAGGAAGGTGGGGACACAACTAAGACGAGAGAGAGAACCAACTGGGCTGATGCACGGGCCATATCAGGCTAACCAGTCCCAAGTCCCGACACTCGGGGTTATTCATGCACCTTATTCAGACCCAGATCCAGTAACGTTCGTGCAGTAGCGGGTGTAAGTGGCCGTTTGCGGTCCCCTATTCGCTGCTAACTAAACCTCCAAGCTTTAGTATTTGTAGGCGGTGTTCACTGGCCGCGATAGTTACAGTGCACCGGACTAAAGGCCTTCTTTCCATTTCACTTCACTCAGTTCACTCGAGGTCTGGGCCATCTGAAGTCTCGAACAGCGCAACTGCCTCGTGAACAAGTGTTGAGATCGGACGGTTTCTTATTCAGGTTCGCCTATTCATACGGTCTAATGTTTACTTTTATATAAGGTGCAACCAAGCCGCCCTTTAGTCCATAATCTTCCCTTCTCATCACCCGTCTTCATCGCATCTGTTCTCCCCTCCTCTTTTCGGATTCTCGATCTTTCTTGGAAAGAAGGTTGCAAAACTCACCATCTCTATCCCAATACTTGCTTCAGTCTATCGTGCACTCAAGGCAAGCAACGGTTGTCACATTAATCCAAATACCTCCATCGACTCCGGTACATCCAGTACGGTCGACAAAATGTGGTCGCCATTCAGTACGAAGAATGGCAACAGAGCCTCGCCATCATGGTCACAACTGCTCACTCTGTCAACACTCGCCGCTCTCGCTCCCTTGAGTGAGGCACAGTTCCCGCCATATCCAGCTGTCGGTTTGAAAACGGTCACCTCGCCCTCCAACCCGAACATCAAGATCTCGTACAAAGAGCCGAAGGATGTCTGTACGACTGCTTTCAAACGCCAGAAGCAGTACACCGGCTGGGTCACCGTCCCCGGCGAGTATCCAACACACCTCTTCTTTTGGTTTGTCGGTGCCCGCGAGCCAACCTCTGCGCTGACAATGATGCTCAACGGCGGGCCCGGTATGAGCTCCATGTTCGGCCTCTTCGCCGAGAATGGCCCTTGCCAGGTCGTCGAGAAGGGCGCCAACCGCTTGGAGACGGCCGCCAGAGAATGGGGCTGGGACAGAGCCTCCAACATGCTCTTTGTCGACCAGCCCAACCAAGTCGGTTTCTCATACGATACTCCCACCAATGGCTCTCTGGACTTGACGACGGGCATGTCGTCGCCCGACATGCACTTGCCTGACGGCCTGCCTCCCAGTCTCTTCCTCAACGGCACCTTTTCCTCGAGCAACATCCAGAACACCGCCAACACGACTCAGAATGCCGCCATGGCTGTCTACCACCTGCTCCAGGGGTTCCTGAGCACGTTCCCCGAGTACGTTCCCGACAAGAACAGCCCGTTGGGCGTCAACCTCTTTACGGAAAGCTATGGCGGACACTACGGGCCTGTCTTCGCGGACACGTGGCAGAGGGAGAACGACAAGCTCCAAAAGCGCGCGATGCCTCTTTCCAGACGACAACAGGATGACGACGCCAACAGCATCCAGTCCCGTCCCTCCAAGGGCGGTAGCGGTGGTAATCGCGAAATCAAGCTCTCCTCACTCGGCATCATGAACGGCTGCATCGACGATCTCGTCCAAGGCTCGCGCTACGTCGAGATGGCCATCAACAACACGTACGGCATCAAGCTGATCGACCAAGCCACGGCCGACGCCATCACCTCGGGCTTCAACGCCCCCGAAACAGGCTGCAAAGACCTGATGCTCGCCTGCCGCCAAGCCCAAGCCGCTCTCGACCCCTTAGACCAAGGCGCCGACGAAACCGTCAACCAAGCCTGCGCCTACGCCTCGCTCACCTGCCAGCAGCTCCTCGGCTCCGTGCTCGCCGCCACCGGCGCCAACGCCTACGACATTGCGCACACCGGCCCGGACGCGTTTCCCGACTACCACTACCTCGAGTACCTCAACTCGCGGCGCGTGCAGGAGCAAATCGGATCCGTCGTCAACTACACGGACGTTTCTCCCGTCGTCTACCAAGCGTTCTTCCAAACCGGTGATAGAGCCCGCGGCGGGTTGATCGGCAAGCTGGCTTCGCTGCTCCAGCGCGGCGTGCGCATCGGTTTGGTGTATGGCGACCGCGATTACATCTGCAACTGGATGGGCGGCGAAGCAGCGTCTCTGGCGATTGCCGACGCCATGCGCGATTTGGATCCCAAGAGCCCGTATCCGACCATGTTTGCCCAGGCTGGGTACGCGAATATTCAGACTAACGGCAGGGGGGAAGTCGTCGTCGGCGGCGTGGTGAGACAGTTCGGAAACCTCAGCTTCAGCAGGATTTATCAGGCGGGGCATTACGTGCCTGCTTACCAGCCTGAGACGGCGTTCCGGGTGTTTGAGCGCATTATCGGCGGTAACTCGGTTGCCACGGGGGCTAGAGTCAACCTTGGGGATTTTGCGACGCAGGGAGCTAAGAAGGCCGACAAACAGCTTAAGCCGCCTAAGGAGGTGACGGCCAAGTGTTTCCTGAGGAATCTGGGAGCGACTTGTACCCAGGAACAGGTCATGGCGGTTTTGAAGGGCGAGGGGGTGGTGATTAACGGGGTTTGGTATAAGGAGAGGAAGGATTGGAGTCCGGTGACGGCTAGGAGTCAGACGGCGGTGGCGGAGGAGTCTAAGACTAAGAGGAGTCTTTTGGGTAGGGCTGCGATGTGGTTTGAGTAGGGTGGTGTGGTTCGCCTTGAAGTCGGTCTCCTAATTTTGTAATGAACGTGCTCTTCAGGGACCGCTTGATGGTGCTGGATGATACTGGATGTTAGTATGGTTAATGAGTATCAGCAATGACAACGAGTATATGTATGTTATGCGAATCCTGAGTTCTTGATACTTTCGGCGTTGGTGAGTTGGTGCAACTCGGTCTAAAGCTTGAAAACGGAATAGGCGGTGATAGTCTTGGTAGACAGCTCCGGCTCGTGATTTGTTACTCGCTTGTTAAGCATCGATGGGTTCTGACCAGTAGACTTCGCGTGTAGATGGTGGACGACTTCCCATGTGTTTTTGTTTACATTCTCCTTTTGTGTTTGGTGATGGTGGAAGTGGGTTGATAACGGGCTGGATATGCGGTTGATAACCTCGTAGGGCACCTTGACATGGAGCTATCACCATAGTCGCATTACGTAACAATTTCAAGCGTGCCGTGGAAGTTGTGCCGTTGCTCCCCGCTTTCCGCATTGGCGGAACCCAAGCACTGAACGAGCAGGGTTCTTGGTTCACGATTCACAGCCATTCGCATTCCACTTCCCGGCCATTCTTCGACTTGTGCCAGACCTCGACAACCACCACGGCCACAGTCTCCGATTTGATCGCGGATGATCTGGGCAAGTAATATAATATTAAGATCAAGCTAGTACCAACACTCCCACTTCACCGGGCCACGTCTCTGCTCTTCCACATCACCGGCGCACTCTGTTCCCGGTCGATCGCGCAAAGCTGCGCCCGCCGCCACACACCATGTCGACGCAACAGCAAGCCATGATCATGGACACCATTGTGTCTATAAGGAAGACGCTGAAAAGGAAAGCTTACGGTAAGCTCAGTTCGCTCTGTCCTTACATCGTGGTATTCCCATGTTCGCCCTCCGTGACTGACCGTGTCCACCATCCACCCTCAACAGAATCCGACTCCGACTCGTCAATCGACCACAACACGAACCGAGGATACAAGCTCAAGAAACGCGCACGATTTGTCAAGCAAGGCCGTCTTGCAAACTCGAATGGACCGGCCGCCTACAAGGAGGTGTGTGAAACCCTACGCGCATGTACAAGGTGTCAGGCTACGTTGGGGAACCAGCAAGAACAAATGAAGGGGACGCACCAAGACTGACTCTTCTGTGAGTGCTACCAGGTCGCCGAACATGCGGGCTATCAGCGCGCCATCATCAACCAGAACCCGCCCCTCATCGACGAGGACGGCTACGATATCGATAGTGACGATAACGAAGAGCGCGTCCAGGAAGCAATCAGCGCTACCATGGAGGAGAACCCATACGCTTCGATCCTGTTAGAACGTGAGTGGACACAATATGTGCTCGTCGATGTGAGTCAACGTGCTAACATCAATCTCGACAGAACTCCTCGCGCCCCTTACATCCGTCACCGACCTACCGAATCACCCGACACTGTCGCGACCATTCAAATCGAAAGCCTTGACCGAACTAGTCAACCAGGCCGCCTCCCTCAGCCGAAGAGAGAATGTTGCCTTGTGGAAGGTCAAGCCGCTCCTTACCAAATTCGTCGGCGACAATTCTTGGGCGCCGTGCGGCATGATGATTGGATCGAACGACCACGATCTTTTTGAGGATACCTCGAGCTTCATCAAATGGGTCAGCAATTGGATCCCGAATGCTGCTGACGCCGTGTCAGCTGGCAACAATACCAAAGCAATCGAGAACGGGCCTGCCGACGAAAATGACAATGAGGCATCCGCCTCGGAACCAAAGGAGTCTGGCCAGACGAATGGTGACAGCGGGGATAAGCTCCTTCCGGATTCAGTCCCTGACGACGAACACCTTCCTGATGCCGACACAAACCCAGACGAGAAAGAGGGAACCGAGGAGGACAGCGCGCCAAAGGTCAACGGAGAGAAGGCAACAGAGGAAGATCTTGAGATGACCGAGCCTACAGAACCAGTCGAGTCAGCACCCGCTGATTCCAAGACGGAGGCCCCACAACCCAACGGCGAGACAGGCAAGGATCCCGAGCAAGCACAGCCGGAGGCCGTGACCACGGAGACAACCATACAAAGCGTAGACGAAAGTACGACCGCAGATCAACCGGCACAGGCACCGGTAGATGGGCAGACAGAGCCAGCAACGACGGTATCTGAAGACGTGGAAATGGCAAATGCGCCCAACGGTGAAACTGCCAGGGAGGCGGCGGAACATCAACCAGCGGTCTCAGGTGCCGAGCCAGAGACGAACCCAGATCAATCGGGGCACGAGCTCGAGCAACAACAACAACAACCAGACCAAGAACCTCAAGAGGAGCAGCTCGTCCATGGTGCAGAGGATTTGCGAGCCAAGCCTAATGCTCAACGTAATGCTGCGCTCAGCAGCGTGGCATCAGCAGCGGCACTACAGGAATTCCTGGACGAGCCTTACATCCATCCCATTTTCCTCGCCCCACGAACCTCGCATCCAGACCGCGACTTTGGCCTCCCCGAGCAAGAAGCCGAAGACGTCCGCCGCCTGCTCCAGCTGTACGTGCAGAAGCAGGAAGAAGTCTGCCGCGGCACCCGCAAGCTATACGAGGGTCTGCGCAAGGCGGACCGGTACCGACAAACGGTGCTCTCGTGGGCCAAGGCCGAGGCGCACAGCGGGCCCAATCGCGACATGTCGGACGGTGAGGACTGGTACGACAAGGAAGAGTGGGGTTTGACAGAAGACCTGAAGAAGGGAGAGGATGAGGTGGAGGAGGAGACGGCTGTGACGCAGAAGAAGACGAGGAACCGGAAGTAAGCAAAAACCAACTGCGAACCTCCCCTCGTTGGCTTTTTCTGGCTTTTGTGTCCCTTTTGTCTTTTCCCACCTGCGTATAATTTCTTCTTTATATGACTTGTTGACTGTATATACGGCAGGCGGTCCTGAATGGACATTTTTCATGATGATGTATGTCTGGTGTAACTTGGCTGGACGATGGGTGGAAATGGCTTAAGAAGAAACGGAGTTATGGTTATGCTGGGTCGGGTCTGGGAGTTTGGCGCAACCGGCGAAGGGGAAAGGGGCGTCAATGGGACGGATGTCTACCTAAGGATGCGCTCCTTGGAGAGCTGGTATAGCAGCCATTCAGCGTGTCTGTCCTCCTTATCATAACGGGACGACGCTTTATAATTGTTAGCGTTAGTAGGTTTTTGCTCGTAGTCAGATAGCAGCAATCAATAGTGTACATTGGTGATGATCCCTAGAGGCATTCAGGATTCACGAATCGCACGAGATACGCCGACTTGGATAACTCTGTAGCGCTTGTCATTGGGCATGATGAGACACCAGGATATACCATGATATCTGGACAGCTTGGCAAATATCTTATGTCCTGGATGAACCATGTGTGAGAGAGACATCACGAGTATCGATTAACACTTCTTCATATTTTAGTTTAGGTGTTGATGGAACGAGCGAGCGAAAGAACACTCTTCGTCAGAGAGTCATCAAATGGTTCAGTTCCTGATGTCCAACATCCTGAGTGATCACCTCCCATCGGTAGGTATGTTTGCCCAAGAGCCAGCCAGTCCAGTCCAGTCAGTCGCACAGGAAAAATACTACCTACCTTCATTATGCGCAATAACTAGGTATAAAAAAGGGCACATATTCCTTTATAGGGAACGTTCAAAGGGCATTTAGTTCAAGAAAAAAGCGAGGTCAAAAGTACCAAAAAAAAAAAAGAAAAAAGAAAACCAGCTGCGCAGTCCGGGAGTCGAACCCGGGTCACTCGTTTTTCTTTCATGGGCTATTGGGAAACGAGAGTACTGAACCGCTATACTAACCGCGCTCTTTTTTTCTCTCTTGGTTCGCTTGTTAGAGATCTATCAAACGGGACCTAAGCGAAGGTGGTTCAGGGAAAGTGCGGTAAAGCTGTTTGCTGTCTGATGTGGGTTCCCGTGGACGGAGGAAGGAAGGGGACTGGAGGGGGAAGTGCGGTACTTGAGGGTTGACAGGGAAGGAGCCACTGGATAGTACCAGGTATGAAGAACATGATGGATACCTGTACCTACCATCCCATGACGCTTTATGGCCCCCGCCGAGAAAAGGGAGAAAGAATTTAAAATGAAGGAGTAGTTCAAGTTAATGATATCGGACGAGAGAAGATCCATTCTACCCGCCGCCACGCAACGTTTCTCCGACGTGAGATGATCTATGACGATAGAAAGCATGGCCAGCGGTTAGAAACTCTATGCAATGAAATCTGTTTCATTCTTTAACAGAAGGTATGAGTGAGTGTTTACGCCGACCCTAACCAACCAACCAACCAACTATTACACCCACAATGATGCCCGGGCGACAGGAGTGGTGGGTGGGTGGTGACTTCTGAGCTGCCCTCTGCCCGACAAAGGTCAGTCAGTCATTGATGAATCATTTGAGAACAATATCTCGGTGTCGGGCTGGGCCCAATATCTTCAGTTTGGTTTGAACACATGGGAAGAAAGATTTAAGAGAACCAATTCGTTCGGCCTTGGATAAATTGTTCGTCCAGGGGTTATTCTGACTAACAACCTTCAAGGCTTAAAAAGAGATGGAATCCACCAAGGATCGGTAGGAAGTAGAAGTAGCTTTGAGCCGTACGTACATTGACATTGGGTTGCCAAACTCAACAGCTGCCCCGGAGATACCGACCGACATCACAACTCCGGAGTTTGGCACTGCCGATGCGATATTCGAAGTTGGAAGGCATGGTACCAAGCCTGTGACTACCTTACGTTTGGATTGAGTGGGGAGGCCTCATGGATGGATGGATTCAAGAGGATTGCACAAAAAAAGCCTACCTATCAAACAGAATTGATCTGCTGTCCATATGTCCTTACCAGTGAGCACTGCCTCGACCTTTACAGGCTTCAGTTCCTGTGGCTTCCAAGCTATGACTGTTGGCCATATTCGTAAGTAATAGGTACTCATCCACCAGCTACATATGTCTCTCTATACGGGCACCTCTCATGATATCCCTTCTCTTCTAGGAAGACCTCGCTTAAGCGAGTCGAAGCGAGTAAACAACGGTAGGAAGAACAGCCCCCAAATGAGTGAGCCAAGACATGTAGCTGAATCTCAATTCTTTGGATTTGTACTTTGTGATGCTTTGGTCACTGATTCATTTCATCTTTTTCGGCCGGCTGGCTGTGTGGCTGGCTGTGTGGCTGGGCCCGACGACGGTGGCAGCTGAAAGAAAATTCGTTTGTTGAATAGCACAGGTCCATGGACTTGATGTTTTATCTGTGATCTTAACCAAACATAACAACTGCCGTTCAACATTTTGTTTTCTGGGCATTCTAGCTCATTATGTATGACCTTTATTCCATTCAGACGAAAAGATGTCCAAGTCGTAACAGGATGGTGAGTTATTGAGTTCTTGGTCTCCGAGGTCTCTTCCAACACAGCTGAATGAAGTGAGGTAATTGGACGAAAAGGTGAGGTCGCATTGCGTACACTACTCAACTGGACTGTATCTGGTTTATGAAAGATAGGTAACCAAGCAGGATCGATCTCACATGATGATATTCGACGGCGGTACCGGAAAAAGCAAAAACCAAGGACCTGTTGAGTTCCTCATCGGTGGTCAGTCCCAATGATCGGATGTGAAGGAGGCCGCCGATCATACGACAAGAAAGATCGTGTGTGTCTGTGGTGAAGCCACTTTTTCGAATTCGTAGTCGTCGTCGATGAAGGTTTGTACCTGCGGGGGTCAGTGGAAGTTGGGGGTCTCTTAATGTCCGTAAAGGCAATGGGGGCCGATAGGAAGAGTGGGGGTACGATGCACGTAACCGTTGTGGCGATCATTCCCCCCCCCCCCCCAACTGGTCGATGTTGTCTCTTGTCGTTGTCGTCTCGCGGGGCATCTTACCTCGGCCATATTTATGTAGCCGTGGCCAAGACATCCCTCATCATGAAGCTTTGAAGGTGTGTTTACCCCAGGAATAACATGTCATGTGCAAACGGAAATGTCGCGGCTCACGCACGAGATGGGTTGTGCTTAGCAGAACGCAGCGCTGCGGCAGTTCGAACTGTGATGGAGAAAGGCGGGGAACAAGGAGGGGAATGGGGGGAAAGGCCCCCATGAACTACGTGAATCATGGGGAAAATGGAGTCTGTTGCAGACGTAAAGAATAAACTACCTAGGTAGTCAGGGGTTTATGCGCTGGGAGTCCACGAGGTATGCACGTCAGGTACTTACCTTATCCATTGCATGTATCCAAAGCACAGCCCCCCTCCAAACTCCAAGTTGGAATGTATTTTGACAACGACAACTCGTCAAACTCGGCATGGAAAATCCGAAGTATGGGCAAAATATCCCTACCCGCGGAAATGCCCTATTGAGCAGTTCAAAAGCAAGGCGAGCGGGATCGGGAAGAGTGGTAACAGAAACGACGAAGAAGTTACCACAATGATGGTGAGGAAGCTGGAGAAGGGTAGGTAATAACCGACGCTGGATTGATGGAACTTCAGCCCCTCTCGGCGTCTCACACAGTCACCACCTCAACTTCCCGCTTTTTTCCTGCCCAGCTTTCAGTTACATACCTCCCGTCTCTTTACCCCTCAACGTGCCTATCATCCCTGCCGAGGCCGCCTCGTGGTGGACGATGTGCACGATGACAGAAGATTGTCCAAATCCTCGTTAGCTTCCGCCGGATGGTCTCAAAGGGGCGGGACGTCTCCGGCTACTGTCTCTATACTGTACGGTGTAAGTCGTTAGGGCTGTTGGACGTCTCCCGGACTACGTTCCATGGCCCCAGGGTATCAATTCCCGACTCTCGTAGGCCTCAGAGTGGGTCGTTTTGTTGGCCAATTTTGCGCGCCTCGTGATGATGCCATGACCAACAATTGGCCTTGAGTATGCAAGGAACCTTTCGGCCGTCTATTCTTGTAGTATGGTAGGTAGGTAGCACACCGTGTCAGAAGGAAAGGGGAAGGACAGAGTGTACCTACTATATTCCGGAAACATATCTTGCTCCAAACAACCATGATCTCACCCCCCCCCCACGAAGCGG